>BROE01000028.1:5450736-5487603 GCA_036571765.1 Plecoglossus altivelis
CCCCCCCAACAAAGTAGAAAATGACTCTTAACTCTCTCCTTCACAGTTTCTCTCTTTCCACATCAATTTGTACAAAATTAGTCTCGTTTTCTCCTTCAACCTCCCTCTCTCTCTCTCCCCCTCAACAAGTAGAAAATTGCACTTGCTGTCACGTTGGTTCTCCTGCCCCACACGGTTCAGGACAGGGCGGTGTGGCTCCACTCTTCCCAACGTGTCTTGATCATGAATTCCCCCTTGCGCAAGCGCCTAACAGAACATTAGTCTTCCCGTATGGCAGGTCAGGTCGTCCAGACTTGAGCTGAGTGGACACGCACGACCCGACTGCATTTGTATCAGTCTTCAGTCTCTAGACAGCACTTCTGGAAATGACGGGAACCTCTGGGATCTGGACCTCCAGGAACAGAGCCTCACTCTCCCCCTAGGCCTGGGTCTTTGGGGGGGAGGGGGGGGGGCTGTTTTCCCCCAAAACTCTTGGCCCTTACTTGAAGTGGAGACAGGATGATTTCTGGAAGGACAGCCAGTCTGGTTGGTGTTGTCAGATTCACATCTGGCAATTTGGGATCCCCTCCAGGAGAAGTGACCTCAACTCACTGTATAAAGATAGCAAGCTTGAGGACTTTGGGATCTCCTGCTAGGCACAAGCGCGTGTTCAGCGTATTTCCCCTTGAACGGGTCGTTGTAACAGCCAGATAAACAAGAAGCCTTTGAGAATTCACGTACGTCTCTTTGTTAACGAATACCCTCTCTAAAACTTACAAGACCTTCTGAGTGGGCGTGTTCAGAGTCTTTTGCCCACATCACTCTCTCCTTCATCCCTTCTCTCTCTCTCTCTCCTCCCCCCCCAGTGCACGTGTCGTAAAGACATGGTGAAGATCTCCATGGACGTGTTCGTGCGCAGCCTGCAGCCGGAGCGCTACGAGCTGTGGAAGAGCGGCAAGGACGGCACGCAGCTGGACCACCAGAGGCCCACCACCCTGGACAGCCCCGAGCTGCGGCTGTGGAGGGAGAACAGGGTCACCCGCAAAGAGATGCTGCTGCGCAGGTGTGTGTGTTTGCATGGGGTGTTGGGCGTTAGATGCACGTTTGTGTGTGTGTGTACGAGGGTTTTTCTGTCGTTTGCCAGGGGTGTTTTGTGCGGGAGTTATGTCTGTTTGGAGAGTGTTATGACGTGTGTGTGTGTGTGACTGCTCGCATTTTGCTGGACGGTTTGCACCCACGGCCAATCATCTATCTGGCTCTACGTCGCCTAGGCGACAAGGTGTTTCCTGTTCTAAAAACGTGCACTTTAAGGCAACATGCCTTGGCTCTCCTAGACTGCACTTTGGTCGACCACTGGACATTGTGAAAGAAAATTCCGATGGCACTGTGTAGATATGAACAGTCATGAATGGTGGTTTCAATACAATTTATTTAGCTAGTACAAGCACATAAGATTTCAACAAAGCGCTTAGTGATCAGTCATTACGGAGGATGTGATAGCCACAAGTCGTTCATAAGAGTGATGTTAAACATCCCTTAAACGTTGCTTTAAATACACTTAGAACAAATAGCCTTGCATATGGTCAATCAATCAATTTAGCAACCTCTGTGATTGGTTAACTATACTCAGTGACAGCTTTAAAACAATACATCTCCATACCAATTGTCCTACAGTTCTTTGATGTGGCATATCTCCCCTAAACTGTAAATAAAGCCACAAGTCATTGACCGGTCAAATGGTCAATTGTCCTTTGTGTGGTCATCTTTAACAATAGTTGTTTCAGACTGACTGCCTCTAGACTTAACGTCTCCTGGTTAGGTGTCGTAAAACGACAGGTGGCCTCTCCACCAAATGGAGTTAATTTAACATACATTCTATCAAGCTTCTTAACCGTCTGTAGACTTCACTTGAAACACACGTATTGTAACCATATTCTTGAATTCCAACACAACATCAGATGTCATGAAGACGAGCTCTTTTACTGTTGCTATTCTCTTTCTGTCTGCGTTTTTGGCTTGATTTTGACGTGGAGATGTGGTGAAGGGGGGTGAGTTTATCGGTCAACCGCACAAATGTGTGTTAAGGAATAATCGGTATTTTGTGTGTCCCTCCCTCCACCCCTTCCTCCTTCTCTCCCTCTCCCTCCACCCCCAGGGCCCAGCAGAGGCGGAAGCAGCTTCGGCGCCTGCGGCCGGAGGAGGTGAAGGCCCTGGCGGAGGCGGGCGTGGAGCTGGACCTGGCCGACTACCAGCGGCAGGTGGAGGAGCGGGAGGAGCAGCGGCGGCAGCAGCGGCAGGAGCGCCTGGACCGCGAGGCCCTGCTCACCCTGCAGGCCATGGAGCGAGAGGAGCAGGAGGCAGCCGCCGCAGCCGCCGCAGCCGAGCAGGGTGAGGAGATGCAGGGGGGAGGTGGAGAAGGCGTGGAGGTGTCAAAGTGCAGGGAGCATGACTGAAGGAGGAGGAGGAGGGAGAAGAGATGATAGGAAAGGTGGAGGACATGTGATGAGGAGGTGCTGGTGCACTGTGACCTCTGGGTTTCGCTAGTTGTCTGTGAGGAAAGAACAGTCCGAAACCCAGAGGGTGAAACCTTAAGTGAGGTTATGTCAGGACGTATTGTTACTCCAGGTGTCAGTATTTTCCCCGTCAAACGATCCCTTCCGGATCGTTCTTCCTCTTGTCCTTTCCGTTAGTGAAGTGGCCTGTTTTACCCTGCCTGAAGGACCTGCTCTCCTGGGTTCCCTGGTGAGGACCAGCCGCTAATGAAAAAGTAGAGGACGTGTTTGACACCTCCACTCACAGCTCTCCCACACGCGTTCCCTAGCGAGGAAATATTCTGTCACGGAAAAATCCTCCACAGGGAAGAAAAAGACATATATAATTTGAGCATGTCCCTTGACAAACATGTACATTTACAGGAATGGAGCTTGCGGTAGCTGGGATTTCTAGCGATAACCTACAATGCAGCGAGGCCGAGGCTTTAGGGGAGGGCTTTTTGGAGGTTCTCGTCCCAAACGAAGACATAACTTCTGTCCCCCCCCCCTGGCCCTGCCGACCGCAGAGCGGACGCCGTCGGCTGACCCTGAGAGC
Organism: Plecoglossus altivelis; assembly: GCA_036571765.1. Lineage (NCBI taxonomy): Eukaryota > Metazoa > Chordata > Actinopteri > Osmeriformes > Plecoglossidae > Plecoglossus > Plecoglossus altivelis. Next base: position 5,453,803 of record BROE01000028.1, read on the forward strand.
GGGACGGAGAACGAAGAGAAGAAGACCAAGAAGAAGAAGAAGAAGAAGAAAGAGTGAAGCGATCCCCTGCGGACTTGCATTCACCTTTTAGGCATTGGCTCCGCTCCGGCAACGGCCGTTCCGTGCAAGCGGCAGCAGAGAACAAAGCGAACAATGGTAGGCCCGTTGGACCCAAAATCTTAAAAGTACACCTCATGACAACCCCCCATCGCTTTTTGCTAGTGTCCACGAGTTTGACTTTACACGAAAACTGTTGAGGGCTCTTGAACAGATTCAGTCATCGCTTCATTAACTGGAAACACTGACCGCGTTTCTAAAAATGACTACAGTATCGATATCTTTGTGGCTTTCGAAGAAGTCTTGTCAAGTTAAATACATTAGCGCACAACAGTAGGTAGCTCCTGTCGGACCTCACAGTTTAGAGATGGTGGGAGACGCATTAGAAAGGGGTGCGTCTCTCTCTGTCTGGCCGCGGCTCACCAAGCCCCCACTGTCCTCCTCAGTCGTACTCCAAGATGAAGAACACGGTGGAGGTGAAGAAGAGCGGAGACCCCACTATAAGCTCGCCAACTGTAATGTGCTCGCCTCTTTCCATCGGAAGATGGAACAGGCCCCCCAGCAGCGAAGGTAAAGTGGTGGTGGGAGGGGTGGGAGGAGGGAGTGTCACACGAAGCTGGTGGATTCCTGCATGCTCTTTGTCCAGAATTATCTCCTGATTGTCTTTGTTAGCCTGCGAACATAATGAGCGTTAGATGTGCTAATGTATTACCTATGACTTGCTTTTAAAACAACAGTGGTGCTGTAAGATGTTGTATTAGCCATAAAAAAAGGTGTGCCGTGCGATGGGATAGAGAAATTACATTGAGTCTCGTCTGGTGTCTTCACTGCGGACAGGAGAACGTGTCTCCTTGACGAAAGGCAGACCCCAGGGGGAATAATGTATTCTTGACTTTAAGACCCCATGGCCCCCGTCAATACCTGCATCTCTCTGTTTGCCACGCTAAGCTGTCTCTTTTCTCTATATCTTCTCTCCCCCTCCCTCCCTCCTTTATTTCCTGACTGACACGCATCGATCCGGTGATCACGACTCCCAATTACCTCGTTCTCCGAGTCACTTTGAGACGGCATCCTGGGAATGCAGCCAGAGTTTGTCCTTCAGGTTGAGGGGTGGGGGGGGGGTGGGTAGAGGAGGGGGGTGGTTGTTGAATGCTTGCTGTGACACAGGAACTGACACCATTACCCTCACGTCTCTCCCCCCAGAGGTGTTCTCCCCCTGGCCGCTGGACGGCGACGTGAAGAAGGCCGGGCACCTGTGGCAGAACCGGCATCCCAACTTCCAGGCGGAGAAGGCCTTCAATGGTGCCGTGGCGACCCTGGAACCCCACTGTGCCATCTGCACGCTGTTCTGCCCCTACACGCAGGTCAGGGTCGGGCGCGGCCACTCTACAGTCAGTCTTCAGGACAGTCTCTCGTTCATTCAGGGGAAAGGACTTGTGGCGATTAGCGACAAGTCGTTTGCCGTCAGTGAACGTTCGACATCAAACAAATCTCACACCCAATAAATATAGCTAAATCTATTGAAAGGTTAGACGGTAAAACCAGACAGGCAGTCACTTTGAATAAAAAGGAAAAATAAGAAAGACTGATGCCAGCCTGTGTTAACATTGTTTCTTCGCTCCCCTCAGTTCCAGAAGGACCCCCCACAGGGGAGCGAGCCCCCCTACCAGACGCTCTGTGGCAGCCGCACACGTCCCCTGGTGCCAGAGATGTGCTTCAGTGCCGGTCCGGACAATACGGAGGCCCTGCCCTCCCCCTCCCTGGTTGGGGAGGATGGGACCAGCCCCCTCTTGACCTGCTGCGGCTGCGACCTGCAGGTTCACGCCAGTGAGTACCCACCAGCCCCTGGGGACCCTAGGACTATCAAAGACATTCTTTTCCCCAGCCCACAAATTGCCAAGTTTGTCCATTTTACTAGAAAACCGATTTACGGACTCCCTCCTTGTTTACTAAATATGATGATTATTGTACCCCCCCACCCCACAGTAGTGATTCACCAAGGTAACGACCTGTGGATTCCCTCTTGCGCATCCTTGCTTCTCGTTCATGGCAGTTCCCACTCCACCTCCTCCCCCGCCCCTGCTGAGGCCCCTCACCCTTCTCCCATAAGGAACCGTATGCCAATCAAATTGCTCTAGCTAATTTGTTACTGTTCAACCTGAACTCCCTTTTGAGGGGGATTGCGACCCCAGACCCCCCCACCCCCCTCCTACCCCTCCAATACTGCCTCCCTCCGCAGAAACGATGTGGGGTGGATCAGGAGGAAGGGGGCACGGTCTCTTCAGACACTCCCAAGTCTAAGCCTGCGTAGCCAATTAGCTGTTAGCTTTTGCACTAAGGGGTCCGGTCTCTAATCAAAGGAGATGGGGTGGAACGCTGGCGGCCCTGCGCTTGCTCCAGCACCCGGGGTGTGTGCGTGTGTGTTCAGGTGAACTCGACACACACATCGAGGCAAATGGAATATTCATGGGAACAATTATTTGGAGGGAAGACAAGGTAACGTCGTATACTTATCAGTTACTGGCTGTTATTGCGTCAGGCCAGTTTAAAGGAATTCAGATTTTGTTATACAAGTCATCTACTGGTGTCAAATTGAAGGTTTTTTTAATCAACATATTTTCTTTCATATGAAAATGAAATGTATTCAGTGGCCTTGCCTCCAATTCCCAACCCCATATTAGATCAGTTCAATAAGTCATTATCTTGTAAGGACTTGAAATTGCATGCACGTGTTAAAGTAACACACTGAAACAGAGTACAAACCTCCCACCACCCCCATTTTCTCTCTCTCTCTCTCACTCTCACTCTCTCACACACACACACACAACCGAACAAGTTCACATTAGGACACGCTGTAGAGACCACACACACACACACACACACACACACACACACGGCTTGGATCTTCCCCTTGAGACTTCAGTAGAGAGACAGGAGGCCTCACTAGCCAGCGGAATGTTCCGGACCGTGTTCAGGGCCCTGGGTGCCAGTCTCCTGGACTGAGTTCAGTCAAGGCCTGGGCGCACTGCACAAACAACCAGGCTCTCTAATGGCAGCCGTCTAGAAACTTTCCTCCTACTTATCCACTTGTTCTTTCTCTCTTTTTTTCCTGGAGAGATGGGTGGTGGTGGATTTTATTTTATTATTATTATTTTTTGGTGGTTTAAAAAAAAGAAGTTATTTTTATTTATTTTAAGAAGGGACCAGGGAGTCTGTCAGCTAGCAGAGTAGCTTGCAAAGAGAAACAGCTTGTTAACAGTGTGTGGGTGAGGGTGTGTGTGTGTGTGTGTGCGTGTCTGACGACGTGTGTATCCTTGTTTGTCTTATCCCCCCCGCACCCATTCTCAAGCTGTGTCGGATGACGTCCAAATCCATATTTTGAGCAGCGGCAACTGCAGTCGGGCGGTCGAGATCACAATACGAACATTGTTAGCGGCGCTCATGCTAATAAACAGGTTCAAGTGAAAAGGCTGAGACAGCTGTGGGTTGGGCTCGGAGCTAAGAAGAAACACACCACATCAGTGAGCAGGTAGAGAAGGCGCACGCTCGTGCTCGTACACAACGATCGAAAGATGCCTGGTAGCGGTCCGCGCATGGAGGTTGACGTGTAGACACACAGACACACACACACACATGCGGGAGGCACACGCACTCACACATGGGAGGGCACGCTCTCTTGCAAACACACGCATGCTTGTAAGACACACACACACGCTCCATCCTCTTGGGTTCTTATTAGAACTAAAGCCAAGAGCGCCAACCCTGCACAGCCCGTTCATTACCCTTCCAGGACAGCGTTGGCCGGACCGGGGGAGAGAGAGGATAGGTTGTTGTTAAGAGCACGCCAAGCAGAAAGGAATCCTGTCAGAAGAGAGCCGTTCCCAGCCCCTGCGTACACCACGTCAAGCTTTACTTAGCCCCATACAGCGCTTAACGTGGCAAACTTCTTTTCCTCTGAAATCAGTGTCAGGATAAGAGTTGTCTAGTCGGAATTGTTTTTGGCAGTGTTAGTGGTATTATACGATACCGGTGTAATGGAGCTAACTGTACAAGAAGCTTGGAAGTCGATTTGTTGATTCATTTCAAACTATTTGAACAATAACTGCTATTCTTCCCTTTCTCTCTTTCACTTTCTCTTCCTTGCCCACTTCTTAACCACCGCCTCATTTGTCTTCTAACATCCTCTCTCGCATTTGCCCTCTTGCTCACACTCTCTCCCTCTCCTCCCTCTTTCCATCTCTGGTCTCCCTCCCTCCCTCTCTCTATCTCTGGTCTCCCTCCCTCGCCTCCCTCTATCTTCTCAACAGGCTGTTATGGTGTTAAGTCAGAGTTGGCAGACCAGAGCTGGAAGTGCTCCAGGTGTTTAGAAGGTGCTCGAACCGCGGTGAGTACTTGACCCTGCACCAACACAAACCCCACCTCAGGAAGGGTTTACCAAAACCTCAGGCTAAGATTCGAACGTGTGCGTTTCTCATAGGAATGCTGTCTGTGCAGTCTAAGGGGAGGAGCTCTGAAGAAGACCACAGACGACAGGTCAGTCTCCAGATACACGATTGTGCTTCTCCAAACAACGTTTTGAATATCTTTTGCTTGGTTCCTCAAAGGTTGAACCCTTCAAAATGGTCTTTGTGTGTGTGAAAACTGTTGGCTTCAAGTTTTCCGCTACGTATAAACCTAGTTAACCCGTCGCTAACTCTCTAAACAGTTCTGTGTGCGTTCCAAATGCACACCCGCTCCCCCCGTGGCTCTATCCACCGTACGGTTACAGGGCCGGAGCTCCGTGGCGCCTCTTGCTCTTCAGGCGAAAGCGTCTGTCTAAGCAGGCGTGCTGTCACAGGGCTTCTCCGTTGCGTCCCCAGGTGGGTGCACGTGATCTGCGCTATCGCCGTGGCCGAGGCCCGCTTCCTGGACCCCATCGTCAAGGAGCCGGTGGACGTCACTTCCATCCCAGACACCAGGAAGAGCTTGGTGAGTCGCTGTCCTTTTGTCTCTCTGTCCCTCTCTTTCTCCCTGTACCAGTCTCTCCCTTCCTCGTTCCTCTTTCTCTCTCTTTCCCTCTCTCCCACTTCCTCTCTGACCCCTCTGTTTCTCTCGAGCTGTCTACCCGCTCTCTTTTGCAGTCTCCACCCCCTTGCTCCCTCTCTCTCTCTCTCTCTCTCTCCCTCCATCCGTCTGTCTCCTCTCGCCCATCTCCCTCTTTCGCCTCTTTCCCCCGTCTCTCCCTTTCGTACTGTACATGTCGTACCACCCTGTCTCCCCACTTCTCATTCTTCCTGTCGCTCTCCTTCCCTCCCTTCCTCCCCTCCCTCTGGATGGATGGTGTATTTGCGCCGCGAGGAGGGAGAGGCTGAGTAATGGATGGGCTGAACGGAATGGCGGAATAATCAGGTGTCATTTCTCACCGAGCTAAATGAACCACATTGATCCTTCAGGGCAGGGAGTCTATTCCCGCCCACCCCCCCGACTGCCCTTCGCCGCGGTTCCTCTCGAACACCTCCATTCCTCCTTGCTCTCCCACATCCCTCCCTCATCCCTCCCTCCGTCTACCAGATCCGACGCCTTCCTCCTGACAGCCCCGCCGGGATATTGTCACAGACCTGCAAATACCTGTACCTCCCTGACTACTATGTCATCGCACGCTGCTTGCCGTCAAAGCTGGTTTCCCTTGCTTGCTCACTGCCTCCGTCTCTCTTTGTGTCCCCCTGTCTCTCCTTCTGACTCTGTAACCTGCTCTGACAAAGGTTACCTAACCCTAACCCAAGAAGGAACAGGTGAAAAAGCCTACCAACAAGCAGGCTGATCAAAGGTTCGGCAAGCATGTGTTGGTAGGAGTCCGTCTTAAAAAGACTGACACCGGCACTCAAGTTTTTATTTCTTTTTTAGACAGGTGTTCAGGTGAATTTCCACCACTACCATGCTAAAATGTTTCTTTTCTTTTTCCGTAGTATTACAAAACTTCAGGTTACTTCGAGCAATTGCTAGTGGATGGACATAAACTAGGCCTGCAAGGATAGACTAGCAAGGAATCGGTCGTTGCCTTACTGCTCATTGGTCTGATTTAACCCCCCTCCCCATTTCCCGATGACCAATCTGACAAAGAGGGGCCAGTGTACATGACCTGACAAACAAGCCAATGAACAAGATATTGCCAGTGTCCATAAATTGCTGCCCTCCTCGCTGCCGCTGTGTCTGGTGGACCCCCACCATGGGGGGAGGAAGGGAAAGGGGATGGGGGTGGGGTAGCTCCGCCCAGAGGAGCGGTCAATCAGAGCGCAGACAGGCGAGAGAAATATCTCCCTGCCAACGGCCCTGTTGAGAGCCGTTGTCCTTTTTTTTCTTTTTCTTTTTTTTGCTGCGCAGCCCGCCTAGAGAGCCAAAATGAAGTATTGACATTTTAATAAAGAATTTTTTCCCATCGATCTCCACCGGGCCGTGACGGGTGCAAGATCTGTCGGGGGGGGGAGGGGGTGATAGAGGGATTTGCGCAGGGTGGTATGTGTCCTGTGTGGTGGAGCTAGGAGACGGAGAGAGACAACGACCAGGAAGAGACAGAATGACACACGGAGTGAGAGACACACGGAGTGAGAGACACACGGAGTGAGAGACACACGGAGTGAGAGACACACGGAGAGAGACAGACATGGAGACAGACATGGAGACAGACATGGAGACAGACGGAGTCAGGTGAAGTTTACACACGTAAGAGTGAGTGTAGAGACAACACACACACGGATGAGTAGATTGAACATGACAGTACACATCTCTCGTGTAAGAGGAGATATGCACAGACATGACACGACGGAGAGAGAGACGAAGAGAGAGGACTCAGTGAGCAAGACACGAGAAAGACATAGACAGACATTCAGACAGGAGGTGGTAGTATTCAGGACAGAGCATAAGAAGAGATAGAGGAGAGACAGCACGACACCGACTGATCTAGTCTTATATGAGAAGCAGACAGTATCACAGCAGAGGGTTAGGTGTAATAGGTGTTGGTAGAGTGAGAGATGGTGAGGAGACTCGATCACACACAGAGAGAGAAGACAGCAGTCAGACTACACAGTCGAGAACAGACATTACTAAGTCAACAACAGAGAACTGTGAGACTAAACACGTGAGCGATGAGATAAACAGAACAGCAGAGAGAGAGAGAACAGACACAGGAGAGATGTAAGACAGGACACTCAGTTAGATGAGAAGACAAGGAACAGAGAGAGAAGAGCAGACAGAGAGACGAGAGAGAGACAAAGACAAGAGATAGAGGATGAGTATAGGATAGAGAGATTCACAGTAGAGAGAGAACTCCCCAGACAGAGCACGAAACTCCAGACAAGAGAGGGACCATAACAGAGAGAGTGCAGCCTAGAGAGAGAACGACACCAAGGTAGGGACTCAGATACGCTGATTGAAGGAGTGAAACATCAGAGAGGAGAGAGACAGACAGAGAGATAAAAACAGAGAGAAAGAGGAGAAACAGGGGTTGAGGGGGAGAGAGACAGTGAGAGAGAGACATTGAGAGAAAGACAGTCTCAGTGCACGAGAGATACGACAGACAGACAGACGAATCTAAACAGATTGAGTGAGAATGCATTTCAGAGGCTGGGAGAAGGCAATTCTTTTGTTCTTAGAATTTTTTTTTTTTTTGTTAATAATACCATTGGAGCCCTAGCAAAAAATACTAGAATGAATTTGAAGAAGCTGGAATGAATTACAGCTTTTGAAACACCTATCGAGAAACACTAGTCTGTGTGATTGTAGTGTTGTCCACTCGCACACAATACACACCCAGTAACATGAATCACTAAACGTTCCAGAAGTTGAACGCAAATCTGCTCCTCAAAATTCTCCTGTTTCATCCTTTAACGTTTCCTGAACCTCTCTGGAATGTTTTCGCTGTCTTTGAAAAATATGACATGACTTCCTCAACCAAACAACAAAGAAATGGACTAAAAGATTGCTCCTTTTCTAAAAAAAAAAAGGAGCAAATTAAACTTTGAATGTCTTCCGAAACTCCTCCTCCTGCGGAAATTGGAGCGTTGGGGGTATGAAACATTTGTGTATCAGGACAGACCTATGTGGTTGAATTTCTCCACACTCTCCTCCAGCCTGTTCTAAAGCGAGATTTGGCCTTTTCATTTAGGTGGGTGACATTCCTTCAGTAGGTAAACACTTATTGTGGCCAGGATTGAAAAGGACAGCCCACAGCTGCCATGCCATTAGATGTAGTGGAGTCAGAACTTCGACTGAGCCGTTTGGAACAAACTTTCAGATATCAAAAGCTTATGGAATTCGGCCAGGAGAAGACAATTGCCAGGAGCAGACGAACACCAAATGTGGCGTCAGATAAAAGGTTATGGTTAATTATAGGATATCATTCATGAACAAGCATGTGAGCTATGAGATAGGATGCCAGGTTTTGGCGTATAAAGGACCTCTCTCTGTTTTAGAGGACATTGGGATTCCTACTATCGCAGCGCATACTAGTGTGTGTCTTCTTGAACTGAGTGTCTAAACAGCCAAGAAACAAAAGCTTTTTGAAAACATATCTTTCTATTTTTAACGAATAACCTTCTAGAACACCAACTCCAGTCCTGGCGGGCTGTCATCCAGACCGTTTCCTCTTCAACCTCAATTTAGCACACCTAATTCTACTAATGACCTGGAAGATGAGCTGAATGAGGCTACATTATGGGCAGTTGAAGTGAAAACCTACAGGATGGTAGCCCTCCAGGACCGGAGTTGGTGACCCCTGTTCTAGAAAAACCTACAATAGGCGTGCTTGTTTTGGCTGTAGTCCCCGCGTTCAGGGCAAGTTTAGACTCACCCCCCCCCAACCTCCCTCCGCTATCTCTTGTACCTCTCCAGAGATGCGTGTACTGCCACAAGTTCAGCAAGCAGCAGCCTCGCGGCGCCTGCATCCAGTGCTCCTACGAGAACTGCTCCACCTCCTTCCACGTCACATGCGCCCACATCGCCGGCGTGCTGATGAGGCCGGCCGATTGGCCCTACGTGGTGTCCGTCACCTGCCACAAGCACAGGGTGACCTATCCGAGGGTAAGGCTTCACGGAAAACTGCTGGCTATACCAAGTCATCCTAGAGTGGATTGTGTGTGTGGTCCGAAGTCCACACGCTGTAAAACGATCACTGGTCAGATCTATAACAACCAACAAATACATGTGATATTTTGAGACTTCTGCACAGGGCTCAGAGTAGTGGGCTATGTAGAGCTTTATCTTACACCTATGTATATATGTCCCCACATGTAACAGTGTGCGTGTGTTCATGTATATATGATGTATACTGTACACTATACATACTAATTCTACTATATGTTCAAGATGCGGCAGAAAGAACTGGGGATCGGTGACAAAGTAGTGGGTCGCTACAAGGACCGCTGCTACTACCCCTGCACCATCATCGGCACGGCAACGACCACCTGCTATGAGGTTAACTTCGACGACGGCTCATACTGCGACAACTTCCTCCCTGAGAACGTAGTGGTCAGTGTCCTCTCTCCTGTTCACCCTCGCCCAAGAGTCAGTTCAGCTCGCCTAGATCTCCTCTTCATTCTCTTGTTGTCCCTCCTCCTTTTTTTTTTTTTTAATCTCTCTCTCGACCCCCCCCCAGAGTCACGACTGTCTCCAGAACGGCCCCCCGGAAGAGGGCGAGGTCACTGTGGTGCACACGGCCGACGGCCAGGTGCTCAACGCCTCCTTCGTCAGGGAGCACGTCCACAAACACTACCAGGTGAGGGGAGAGTGGGCACATACACACGTTCAACACACTTTCCCTCACACACACAACACATACTCTCCATTCTCCAACGCTACTTTATTAGCTGTTATTAGTATCGTCTTACCAGTCCAGCTCTCTCTTACAATTGTCCTGAATTTCACAAAAAGGACACATTTCGTCATCAGGCTCCGACTTCATTAGGATGTTTGATATTTTGTCATAATGATATAGTATGTCCATGCAGCTGTCTTTCTCTGTATTTCTCTCGGTGTCTCTCTCTCTCTGTGTCTGTCTTTCTTTCCAACACACAGTCTGTAAATCTGTAAACACATCAGAAGGCATCTCACACTCTCAGCCAGTACAAAGTCAGTCAGTAATGCAAGAAATTTAATCAGACGCAGTCACTTTTTTTGGTCGCAGTGCAAGTTGGCATTATTGAGGATGGTATCTTCTGCCGCAGGCGTACCTGTTCTTTTTTTTGTGAAGGTTGTTTTACACGTATGGTGTGGTTGATTGATTTTGGGCACACACCATACTCACCTTTCAACAGCAGATTGTTTCAAGGCTGAACAGGGCCCTTTTTGGTTTGTTGGGCAATTTATCGAGAAAGGGTGGGCTGTGGCGTCCTCGGCGTCTGGTGGATCTGTTTGCTTTGAATGGGTGTGCGTTTTGTCCTCTCCATTACGTGCTATTCCTGTTTTGTCTCTGAGTTAATGGTTATTGTGCAGGCCCTGAAAGCTGATGCGAGTTTGTTTCTGGCGCTCGTGGTCTTATCTGCATTACGTCTGTCCTTGCATAGGGGCGGCCTTTCTAGATTTGTGCCTCGCTCTTCGATTATGCTATCGTGGCGAGCGAGTGTATGTCATCAGTACCTGCATTGTGTCCACGCCGTCCCAGACAGGATGCAAAGGCGCGAGGCGCGGGGTTGCTATTTGTCCGCAGCGCAAAAGATGTGAGCAGTAACACCGACACTTGGGAGATTGGGCACTCAAGGAAAGAAAGGCAAATTGGGTTATATTTTGGGAAGTGGGGTTAACCCTTTTTATTATAGCGATCCGACCATCCACCCACCTTAGTAAGTGCCCGCCCCTCATTCCTTACCTTCCTCTCCCCCTCCCGTCCACTATCGTTGGAGCTGTCGGTTTGTGCGGGCGCTGAGCCATCAGCGTCGCAGAACTGTGCTTTCGCAAAAGCAAAACAAGCCTCCAGCTGGTCTGTGCGTCAGGGGTCAAAAGCTTGACCTTGTTTCTGTATTTCTGTAGCCTTTTTTCTTTTACGGTTTTTTGTGTGTGTTTTTTTTTTGTTAACACATCCAACCAGAGGGCACCACCGTACACGCACTGAGGCTGATGATGGTTAACCCCACCGCAATATTTATTTTCCCCACTATGCTAATGAGGCTAGTGTCCTGTTATCCTCCAGCCACAGTGCTGCGCCCACTAAGCACCAATGTAAATTGGTTTGCATACACGCATACTCGACCTTTCCTCAAGTTGATTTTTTCATTGCTGTATACTTTTTTTTCTTCCTGGTCTCCACAACTTTTCACAAGATTTCATCTCCTCCGTCCAGGTGGAGTTCCAGGACCGCACGCAGATGTTAATGAAGCACAGCGAGATTCACTCTCTGGACCAGGAACTGCCTAAGAGAGTTCGGGCACGTCTGGTAGGATGACCCCCCCCCCACTTAGTCCAACTTGCAGGGAGGGAGGAGGAAGTGGGGAGGGTTGGAGACATGGTGGCGAAGGGGGGGAAAAGTGAAGGGGGAGTTAGACATTTTAGGAAAGTTCCACGGAGGAGATGGGTGTAGATTTACAGCAGAGCACTTTAACACCCCTGGATGTTGTAGATAGGTTGTGTGAGCAGGTAACATGTAAAAAGAACCTGGGTTCGCGTCTGGGGGATGAAAGGGAGGATGATGACGCATCCTTAATCCCTCCTGTTTTTGTTTTGTCTTTGCTCCAGGCTGTGCCAATCAACGAATCCGAAGATGAAGCGCAAGCTGCCAAGAAGCCATGCTTGCCCTGTGACCCCCCCTCAGCTCCACCTCAGACCCCTATGGACACAGAGGAGCACGTTCCCTGCCCCCCAGCCCCAGTCCTCCCATTAACCCAGCCCGCACCAGCACACCACAGTATTACTTCCCCCATCCCAGCCTCTCACCCGGTCCTTATTCCAACCTCTCACCCAACACCCACCCCCAGGGGCGACTTCTCCACCATACCAGCGTCTGCCCCTGCACCGAGCTATGACCTCTCTCCCCTTGACGCTACCTTGACCCCGCACCCCGTCCTGGTGGCCGTCTCCCAGCTCCCACCCTCATCCAGCGGCTACACACCGAGCAGCAGCTACACGCCGAGCAGCGGCTACACGCCGAGCAGCGGCTATGTGTCGTACATGGAGACGCTGCTCAACTCCCACTTCCCCTCTCAGGATCCGCCATTAGCCCACCCGGACCAGGGCCAAGGGCCAGTGTATTAAAGAGTCCCAGGAGTTGTTCATCAGCTAGGCCAAAATGGGCCATCACGTCCGAGGCTACGCTAACGGAGGCTAAAGCTAACAGCGGATATGCTTATGGCGGCCTTGTTAATGAACGCAACGCCAGTTGATCCAGTTGGTCCCTGTACACAATCAGGGGCTTTAGTGCTTAAAGGAGGTTAAAAGACGAGTAGTGGAGGGGGGGGAAAATAAACACTTTTGTTGTTGTTGCATGTCTTTTTTTTTTTTTTTTTTTCTTCCCCCCCCTTATGTTCGTTGCTGAGCCTGCTCTTAAACAGCAGCAGCACGTAGCGAGATGAGAAGAATCCACTCCAGCGGGTCTCCTCCAACGCGCCAGACTGTGTAGACTTCAGAGACTTGAACAGCCATCAACGCCATACCTCTCTGCATCATTAATAATGAAACACTTTGCATAGGTTTTACAGGAAGTAGTCTAATTATAACCCACGGCCACGGGGCATGTGAAGCCCTAGTTTCTAGGCCTGTTCAGTTGTTCAATACATTTACCAGCAACAAATCTATTTTTGGACGCAAGACAAGCATGGGTCGCAAACTGATGGAATAAGAAAATGTAGTTGTCGGCATATTTGTGTCCAGTTTCAGTGTGTGGTATTTCATTTTGGAGGAGATGAGAACTGATAATGACGTATGGGTATTTAAATGTCTAATCTCCCTTATTGATATGATATTTGTACAAAATAAGAGCATATGTTGAATGCAACAATTGTGGTACACTTACCTGTTTATCTTGTCTGCAGAAGCATTGGATTTTGTGAAGATGTCTTGCAGTAGTTCTGAAATGTGACCTTGTATCAATGACGTACACCAAACTGGTCATTTTCTGCTCGTTTTCCAAAACCGGACTTTTCTGGGTTCTTTTGTAGCATTCTTCTTAAAAACAACAAAAACATTTTGATGTTATATACTATTCAATTTGCTGTTTTTATCACTGTATTCTTTCTAAACTTATTTTGTTAATATATATGAAATGACTTCACTGACTAAGAAATAAGTTTCATTATAAAATGTCAATTATTTTTGCAAGTTTTAGAGATTGAATTTATACTCTGGTAAGCATACAAGTCCATTTCAAAATGGTGTATTGCGATCTTACAAAGTGCTACAGGGATTTAGGACTACTGAGGAAAGTATAGAACTCATTGTGCTGCATTGTTTATAATCACGTCATCTGTATGCAAGTCAAATGTCTGTCATACTAGCCATGTCTATTTTTTTGTCATGATGATAATACGTCGATGAGTCTGTTCCAGTGTTCAAACCCACCCACGAAAGGGTCTATTTCATAGAAATAAATACTGGGTTGCAAGGGTTGGCCAGCTGCCGACATTCACTGCCATATTTTCATCTTTTCTGTCTCCCTTCCTTCTGTCATCTGCCCAGCCTGCATGCCAGGATGTGACTTCGCTCTAATGGAGCGATTGCGCTCAGCAGAGGTATAACTACTGCTATTACCGCTCCCCCCTCGTCGTGTTGCACCAATGGGATGCCCGGTATGGCACCCTGACAGGAGCCTTTGTCCGCGTAGCCAGAGAATAAGGCGGTGACCGGCCGCCGTCGGATTTCAAACGCCACGCCACAGATGTGGCGAGCCACACTTGAAAGTAGAGAGAGAGAGCGGTCTCTGGCACGTCTCAGGGGGTTTCTGAGTTCATTCTTTTTTCATTGTCTCTCAACAACCTTTAGTCCCTCAACAAGGCTTCATTTGTACTTTAGAGATGCACAGGGGACGGGGATGGGGGATGGTCAAGGACACTGAGCTGGGAGAATCTTCCAGAGTCTGATGGGGCCTTCTTTAGGGACTCATCTTGTTGGAAGATCAATGGAAATAAATAACAATGTCAATGCTTAGCAAGAATATTTCCCCAAGAACTATTTGCTTAATAACTGGAAATGTTTCCACCCTAGGGATGGAGAATGTCCAAGTATGTTTTTCCAGAGAGGAGGACTCAGTCAACACCTCAAATCTTGCAGTTGTTTGTGTCTGATAGCTACTTGAAAGCATCGCAACTTCGCCAGCCTCGCTGGAGAGTGAAACCGCCAGTGCTTCCTACACCCACCTCCAAAGTCAGCACTCCCGTGGGTGATATCGCTAGTCGTGGTGCGTCGTTGGCTGGGATGTGAGAAACTAGACGGAGGCTACGGCAAGAAACAGTTTGTCTATTTCTTGCAGCTCGTGTTGTATCTGTGTGTGCGTGTGTATGTGAAAAGGCTGGTCTGCCACATGTGGTGGACACCCCCTCCTCCCTGCTACCCCGTATCAATATATGCAAAAAGTATGCTATTATGCTAAAAATATGCTATTTTTAGAAACAGGATGTTTGATCTTGCAAGGCCCTCTCCGTGCTGTGCTCCAAGTACCTCATCACAATTGGATTCAACTGTGCTGATGGGAGTCACTGCTGGCTCCAAATGAATGCAGATCCCCACCCCCCACCCCTTACCCATCCATTAGCCAGCTACGATTGCACACCCTCCTGCAAAGGTAGTCTGCGGGTAGTAAGTGGTGATGGGGGGATGCTTGGTGTGTTTGTGTGTGTCTGGTGGTTGTCATGGTACAGTGTTCAGCGCTGTTTCACTAAGGCTACTAAGGCTCGCTCTCATCCCAAACGCTCGGCCTTGCCCGACCTTAGCACACGCAGCGTTTTGAAGTCTTGCAGATAAAACGCTGCTGAAAATGTAATGGGGAGGGGGGGGGGTCTAGTTGTTTGAAGTGAACGAGGCTCTGTAATTACAGCTGGCACAGTAGGTAGACATGACCAAAGTTGGGGCAGCCATGGCAGGGTGGAGGGGGACTCGAGAGCAAGATGTGTGTGCGTGTGCGTGAGAGACACACCTTTCGGGACACGGTGGGTCTCGGTGTCATGTTGTGAACGCACGCGCGTGCACACACGCCAAGCTGGAGCTGCGGACGGCTAGGCTGCCGCGCCCTCCCCAGAGCTGCCATTAACATTCCAAAGTGGCTCTTTCACTGGCGCAATGAAGCTGGCCACTCGCCAGCGCTGCAATCACTCTTAACAGGAACTAAGTTTTTATTTCTTTATTAGTTTGAACCCTTCCCGGGGTAAAAGCAACCCGTATGTGGGACTGGAAAGGACAAATGAGCAAAGTTATCGCGGCCCCAACCTGTGCTCAGACCGAGAATGTATATGACGATGAGAGCAAACAGATGTGAGTTCATGCGAGTCATTTTACTCATGGTGAACCGCGAGTTGTAAACTCACCGATCAAACTGCTGGAGATGAGAGAACTTCAGGGTCATTTATATTCAAAAAGATATGTCCAGCTTTAAATGGGCCACGCTTCGTGTTTGGAATTAGGAATTAAACAGCTTAGTCATATGAGAGGAAGAGAGGAGGGACCGAGGCCACCAAGTTGAGATGAAAAACAGTGTTGGTAAGTGTGGACTTAATTAATGAAGTGCATCCTTATCCAGTCACGGAAGACAAACAAATGACTGCTCCCTCAAAGCCCTTAATCGGCCCATTAGTCTTACAGCCACTGCAGAATTCCTCTGCATATACCACATGCCTCTTATTTCTTTTGCTCCCTTTCCAAGATGGCCTGCATGGATGGGAGTCGATCTACCGGTCTTGTATTACAACCTAACACTCGTTTTAGTTCTCACACATGCTTGGTCTCGCAAGTCTTTTTTCTCACCCTCTCCTGTTACAATCATGTTGGGAGGAAATAAGCGTGAAGGTTTCTTTGGAAAGTTTTACAACAAAAAAGCAACGCAACGATTAGTGTGTTGTAACGGGTTCCCGTTACGGGTTCCCCCCCTTCCCACCTGAGGAATCTGCATCATACAATTTTTTTTCCGTTTTAACCACATAGTACCTGCTTTTCCTTCTTCCTTACCTGGCTGCCTGTTTTCTATTGGTTACGCTGGTGTTCTTTGATGTGCTTGAAGCAGCAAAAAAGCTGTCTTTACGTGGTACGGGCCTTAAAACTAATGGATTGTGTCTGAAAGGGTCAAAAGAGACTGACTGAATACGTTTCCAGAAATATCTGTCTGGCTCTTAGTCTCTGTGAGGAACTAAGAAAATATATACATACGCGCCATATAGCCTAATTACATGAATAGACTTGCTCCTACTCCTCCTATTTGCTCCGTCTGATGCACTTGTGTTCCTTGAAAACTCGGACCGGAGGTGGGAGACCATGAACAAGAAGAACCCGTCTGATGTATCATCCTGTGGATAACATTCACGTCATGTAACTGTCAGTCACATTCTCGTGCTTATCTTCAGGTGACGTTTGACCCCCGCCTTATATCTCCTTCGTTTCCCTTTCCATTTCCCTCGCTGGCATCGCGTCCTGCGCTTTACTCCCTCAGCTAATTCAGCAACTTAAAATCTCATTTCAGACACAATTAGCCTTTAGCCTGTGGAGAATTCCGCTCCTGGGGTGTGTGTGTGTGTGTGTGTGTTTCCCCCCCCCTTTCATTCGTGTAAATTCTTGGTTTGGCCTGCCGATAAGGATCCTTGTCTGACCACGGAAATGAATTCTCTGATCGTTTCGCAGGGAAATACACATTACAGGCGTTCAAACCCTCAATTACGAGCGGGTAGCTACTGGTAAAACCTTCAGTTCATGCAGGTTAGGGTTATCAATGTCGACAAACGCTTTCATTTTTTCCACCAGTAGTAGTTTTCATTACCTATCAAAAGATTAAGAATTTCAAGAGAGATACTGAACACTTTTCTAGACTCTAGAACACAGTTCAGTCCGTTCAGCCTTTCTCCGCATAGCTTCACTGGGCCAATGCTTTTCATACTTTACCTCGGTGGTTCTCAACCCTGGTCCTCAGTCATCCGTCCTACATTCCAGCCACCCGTTCCTGTTCAGGCCCTGTTGAATCTTCGCTCCGCTCCTCGCTAATGAATGCAGAGTGGAGGTTAGGAGGCGCGTAATTGCCTGCGCTCGAGATTAGTGGAAACCAAGACCTGGAGGTGAACCTTAAAGACGCTACCATAGAAGAAGGATCGAAAGAATGAAATCGGACGTCAGGAAGGAGAGGAAGCAGCGCGAGTTAAGTTCTTCGTAAATCTCCGGGAGGAAAACCGCAGGTGTTTGATGCGTTGACTCTCCATCACCTGTGGGTGTGGAAGTCAACTGACTTGATGATAGGATACACATGTCATGTCAGTAGTTGCTTTTTTGAAATCTATTTTTTTACTTCAGATAATCCCTCCACCACTATACACTCCTTGGACCCCCATGTCACCCGACTAAAGGAGTCTGAATAATCGCTGAATGCCTGTATTGCTGCATTTAAGATCTCAATTGTCAGATCCACCACTATACACTCCTTGGACCCCCATGTCACCCGACTAAAGGAGTCTGAATAATCGCTGAATGCCTGTGTTGCTGCATTTAAGATCTCAATTGTCCAGAACATTTACGGGAACGCTCACATGAACATGCATGCATGACATGAACATGCGATGTCATGTATGCACTGCAGACGTGATATCAGTCATAGCGGCACAATCCTCTCTTGAGCAGAAGCCTGCATTTTGTGTGTGTTTTCTCTCAGCGGGAGTGGTAATTAAAAATAAGGCGAAGGAGGAAAAGAAAACACTTTCTTCGCGTTAATTATCCGCCGCAGAACACTCGCGTCGTCGCCAACAGCATGGCAGGAACTGATTTGAATAAAATTGAATTTAATCAGCGTGCAGAGAAAAGGAGAGAAGAGCCAGAGAGAGCAGGGGAAATATTTGCAGCAGCCTCGGTCAATATTACATGAAAGGAGAATTAAACACGCAAACATGTTTCCACTGCATGACAGGATAGGACAGATATTCATTTGATTAACTGGCGTATGAGGAGCTTTTGAGAAAAATATTCACCTCAGATTGAGATTGCTACCCCCCCCCCTCCCCAGACGTCCTGGGTGTCGGTACCTCGTTCGCTCTCCCTCGCTCTCAGCCCATCCATTATGCAGAAACCTCTCTCCTCTTTCAACTCCTCCTTCCGCCGTGGTGCCAAATGTGCACTTTCAACTCAAAATCGCAAATCTGAGCAGACGCTTTGGTTGGGAGCGTCTCAGAAATGCAAAGTCGCTTTGGACTGGTGCCTGTTATGGCAGTCATAGAACTGTCCTTCCTTCCAAATGCATGTAGCAGGAGGAGGAGGCAACTTCAGATGATCTGATCTGCCTGTACCTCCACTCCTGACAGATTGCACCCCAGAAGAAGGAAGGGCCTACATGTTCCAGTTCTTTCATTTCCTGTCAGTGTTCCTTCCTTTCCTGTCTGTCTGTCTCTCACTCTCTCCCTCCTCCTCGTTATCACACCCAACGTTTCCACCTCCTCCGCGTCGACCGGCGCCCCCTTTGGCAGGACGTGTTGTTTTTGTCGCTAATTGAAAGCCACCAAACGCTTCCTCCCAGACAATTCACTTTATCAACCTTCCATTTCCAAAGGGGACTTAATCTCATTTAAGCTGCGCCTTGTTTTCAGGGACCTGCTTAATTCATTACTGGGGCTTTCGTTGGGGGAGAAGGCTGCACACAGTCCAACCTTCTTTCTTCTTTCTCGACTACCACACAGCTTAATAAATGGGGCCGGGCATTCACATAATTAAAACCAAGATGGTCGGACATAACTCTTAATTAAGCGTTAATGCGATTAAAACGAGATTGCGGGACGGGGCTCCTTATTTTAAGGGAAAGAGGGCCTTTTGTAAATGAGGTGATTAATGTTGGCGGAGGAGGGGGATGTAATTGGCTGGCCATCCCTCCCAGCTATGTAGTAGCCTAGCGCCGAGCGCTCGCCTGGGAGATGGGAGGTTGGAATGGGCCCAGCGTATGATAGAGCCTTCTTGATCCGGCACCAATCACCAGTGTTTTTAGAATCATCAGCATTATGAGTAGCCTAGTAGGCTTTTTTTAAAGGGGGGGCGGGGGCGGGCGTCTGTTTGGGTCTCCAACATCTCTCTCCAGTTCTTTGATGAAGACATTCTTCTGTTTTTCTGATTTCTTGCCTCGATTCAGGCAAGTTGGACATTGATGCGGATCAGATGAATAGGCACACACAGAACATTGCCAGTCTTGGGGGCACAGCAGTAGATTTGACCAATCTCAAGCAAAAGTAGTCCTCCCGTCTTGATAAACCTTAAGCTCTCGTGATGGTTCAAACTGGACGGCTTTCCGTCACTGCTCCCTGAACGGCAGAGTGATCTTGGTACCATGGAACCAGCCAGAACCGCTTGGTGTAGTAATCTGTGCAGAGGGTAGAGGGAGGCAGGAGGAGGAGGAGGAAGGGGCCGTTCAGTCGGCAGACTGATTTGCGTCACGCAAGCCTCTGGGGGGCTGCCTGCGCTATCCATGCGGCGAAAGGCTGTTGTTCCCCCCCCCCCTTCTACCACTGTGTCAGACACAGAGCTTTGTGGATGCGGGTGCCTGGAGCCTAGGATTATGCGTATGTGTGTGTGTGTGTTTTGGCCCTGCTAGTCAGGGCCCGGGGTCAGCCATCCCAAGGACGAGTGTGGTAGCTGGGCTGGCGGCGATGTCCCCAGCAGGCATATGTTGCCAGTGGCGCCCGCCCCGTGTCTGAAAGTGAAAGGGTCGCTGGCGCTGCTGCATTTTAATCCCCTAAATGGAAAGTCTGTAAATGCTATTATCTTCCATCTGCTGTCCCCCAGATTCAGAAAGACTGGCACAATGTCCTCCTTACTTGGGCGCTCTCCTTCTCTCTCTCTCTCTCTCTCTCTCTCTCTCTCTATCCCTACCTCTCTTTCTGTCTTTTTTTCACTAGCTTTCTCTTACACATACACCTTTAACTCTAGCTCATTCCAAAAAATAAGCGTACACACACACACTCTCTTGCTCTTACTCTTACCCACTCATATTTGTGTACCTCCCCATCTGTGTGAAGGATGAGTGGTGTTGCACTGATTTGAGGTGAATCTTATGTCCACTCACACAGTGGGCAACCTCTAGTGCATTAATGCGATGCAAAGGTGCGGAATTCATCTTCTTTGCCAGCCCTTTTCCAAACACTCACGCACACACGCCGATGTGGACAGTGTCCCCATATGAATGGCAGTGGCTTGTCTTCCGGCTTCTGCACGGACAGTGTCTGGATCCCGTTCCAGGAGGCGGGATTAAACCCAACTAAGGCCTAATCCCTGCGTAATTCCTCCCATCCTTAACTAGGGGCCAGGACTAGAATATGCAAAGAACAGACCTGGAAACAGAGAGAGACGGAGGGAGGGAACTAGACAGGAGGAGAGATGGGGCAACCGACCGGGGGAGAGGGAGAAAGGATGGGAAAAATGAATTACGTTAATTACGCAGGTTGTGTTCCATTTGGTCTGGGAGAGCCTCATCCTATCCTATATCCCATCTTCAAATCCTCATCAAATGATGTCATGCTATAAGCCTTGTTGAATCACTCCCTGCTGGACTAAAGCTAATCAGCTTAGCACTACTGTAAATATGCAAATAGTATTTGATGATTAATTGACCCTTGTTGGGAGAGACTGTGAGGCTTTGCACAAACAGACCAAAAAAATGTCCCCCCTATACGGCTCGATTTGTCATCATGGAAAAATGGTAAAACGGGCAATTCTTTCAACGCGTGAAATAAATTGCTTCTCATACATGTTTCTGAATATGACAAATTGATTCTCAGAGAGACTGGTGAAAATGCCAGTGCAAATTCACCAGACAGGGTTTTTTTTTCCTGTGTGCCAAACACGCACTCCGTTGTAATTGAGGTTCCCTTAGCCTGAGGGGAAGGCTTCCTTTCCCACCCTCTAATTTGTTCTCATAACGGCGCTGATTTCCATTTAGCCAATAAAACGTTGCTAAATCATGTCTTTCCTCACCTCGAAACGAACAAGAAAGTCTGGAGGAACGAGATTGAGGGAGAGAGCAAAAGAGTGTGTGTGTCTGGTAGTGGGGTTGGGTGGGGGGTGAGGGAGAGGGGGGGGGAGTGCCAAGATGGGAAACCGAGGGATGAAAAAAGAAATAGAGAGCGAGTGATTATTCAATATTAAGCATTAGCAACACCGAGATGGTTCACTGTGATGAAAGTGTTGATAATGTTAGCCACTAATGCAGGGTAATTTGCTGTCACTCCCATGACAGGCCATGGCTGTTTCATTTGGCGAAGTAGCACAGGAAATAGAAATCCATTATGTCTTTCTACAAACTTTGAAAGTGCCTCGAGTTCATCTGTGTGCGTGCGCGAGTTGGTGTTTTTTCTCCACAGAACATTTTTCACCTTTTTCTCCCATACATTGTCATGCTCCTTCCTTCCTCCCATACTTCCTGCTCCTTTGCACTCCTTCCTTTCTCTTCTCTCTCTCTCTCTCTCTCTCTCTCTCTGTCTCTCTGTCGTTCCCTTCCTCCCTGTGCCCCTTTTTTGGCAGCGCTTCTTGAACCTGCCGTCTTGCTTCTTGGGTGGCCAAATCGGCCCTACAAAAATAACTCGGGGAAAATTGCAGGTTATCGGTGCTCTGCGGGCTAGACCACCTGTTTCAGACACCCCAAACATCCCCATGCACACACACACACACACTTGGACACACACACACACTTGGACACACGCACACATACACACAACCTTGCTTGGGGGTGGTTAGTAACGGGGGTTATGTTCGTTAAACATTTTGGCGGATAATTAAAACCAGATGACTTGTCTATTCCGGCTGGCTGGCGTCCCCCTTTTCACCCGTCCACCTTCTTTAACCCCTCCCCCCCCCTTTTCTGCCCCTTCTATTTCTGTAGTTGCTCACCCAGAAGAGCAGGGGAGAGAGGGGGCCCCTCACTGAGCAGTTGATGGTGGCTGTTTCCTCCGCGTCAGGGATCCGGTTATCCGCGCAATTTAATCCTGGAACTTGTTGTTGCTAATGAGATCACCGCCCGCGGGCTTTTTGGCAGAAGTCACCGCCACCGAGGCAACGGAACACGTGCGTGAGCGGCGCGGGGGTGTTGGACAGGACGAGAGGGGCGCAGCCAGCGTGACACAGGAAGGTGATTGGTGTCCTGCCCTTGCACAGATCACCCCAGCGTCTCTGTTGTTCTTCTCGTGAAGTGGGATTCTCTGTTTGAGTTGATGTTCTTCACGTGACCATGGTACAACTCCGGTACGTGGGCGAATCCTTCGCAAAGAGCCCAGACGTTTCTCAACAGAAACCTTTCAGGGGAAATGGAAGGCTTCATCAACTAGCTGGAAGCGGTCTTGTTGGCGGTGGCCTGCATCAATCACAGTGCTTCTAGAAGCAGGTGTAAGAGTAAAGTGATGTCAGTGAATTGTATGGTCTTAAGCATCTGAGAGACATGGCTTCTTTTGTTAGCACAGGTCCTCTTAGTCTCTTTCTCCAGCTAAAGGTGTTTGCTTGAAGAGGAGAAAACATCGCGTCCTTGTCTAGGATTGACGTCATCCTCCAAAAATGTCACAGTCGCCGCCAGATTGGTCCACGTCCAGCCTACTAACGATTCCAAGTCACCGCGCCCTTTTTTCACAATCCAATTAAATTGAATTATAACGCTCCGCCGTGTACCCGGCACGTCACACGCAGTCTCTGTCGGCACTTGCTGGGACGCACTTGGCCGGCGGGAGCTTAGTGCTGAAGGCAGCTTTTACCGCCAGGGTGACTCAAGGCCCACAAGCTCTGTTCTCACGGTGTAGTGATTGATGGGGGTGCAAAAAACGATGGCTCATCTTCTCATTACTACCTGCCCCCTCCGCTCCCCCACCCCCGCCCCTCCTTCCCTACTGTTCCCCAGTGATAAACACAGGCTGCTCCAATGGTTTGGCTCCGGAACCCTACGCGGCTGCTCTTTTCTCATCTCTCCTTTTCTACAGACCAACATCCAGTCTTTCTCGATCCAAACCAAGACGCGGAGTACAAAGCCTCTGACTCCCCAAACTACTAGAAACCCCGATCCTGTGAACTGGGTGTAATTCTCTGGTTGTTCTTTAAATGTCAAACTTCTCTCTTTATCCTCATTAAGGCACGCAGAGCTCAGCCTCTCTATTTAACGACTCCAGTTCTATGTGATTATATCATCGTCGATGTGTATATTACCGTTTTGATATAAGAGACGATTTATGTAAGAGACGAGACGTCAACGAGTGTTGACGTTGTTACTTTGATTTCCTGGTTGAGCTTCGTGTCCAAGAATTAAAAATCACCTTAGTTATCTCAATTTCAAAGTTGTTATTTTACAAACGTTTACCCGCATCTCAGAATATTTACTAATAAACAGAAAATTTAATGAAAACTGTTTTATGTGTCACCTGGATAAAACAGAAAGGTGGATCGGGGTGTGGTGAGGGGGGTGAGTTGGGTTGCTGTGATGAGATACAGAGGCGTTTACCTCAGTACAATGCTGAACAGAACACAGAATATCAGTGGAGGACAAGTGTTGCTTGTTCTAGTGTTCTGTATCCATTTCTCAATCTCAAACCTTTGGGCCTCCCCTGAGACTTGAGACCTGAGAATTTCCTTCATCCGCACATCTTCAGTTGGACAATGAGTAGACACGGCATTCAGACGACGTAGGGCTACCGTACCAGCCTGGAATCATGTGAAAATGTCCCCATGAACAGGGCCGCTCTCCGCGGTGTTCCCTTTTGCACTGGGAGACGTTACCTTAAGTATTCCGACTAGGAGTTTTTCTGTTCCTTTAGAAAGGATGCAGCTCTCAACACACCTACAAATTACGCGGGCTGTAAAAGTCGCTCTTTCTGCATCCGCAGCTAAAATAAGGAGGGAAGCAAGGGACGTAGAGAGAGAGAGTCAGAGAAGAGGGGGGCATCAACTTCTCAGAGTACCAATTCTACTTTCTTTCTTTCTTTTTTTTTTGGTCGCTCATTTCCTCTCCATTCCTCTCTACCAGTCAGAGAGTGGCCAGTCAGCAGAAAGCCAGCCACGGGATTGCTTTGTGGCGCTGGAAAGACAGGAAGAGAAAGATAAAAAGAGAGATGGAAGGAGAGCAAACGAAGGGGGGGGGGAAATCTGGGAAAAGTGTCTTGTCAGATATACGGTTCTGTTTCTTCATTCAGCGGCCGACAGGTACGAGACAGGCAGGGAATGAAAAGTATAAGTGTGTGAACTGGCTGTAACCAACCTGCGCACACGCACACACACCACCCTGTACTGGAGTCTATCGATTTCCCCCCCTAGTCATTTCAAAAGGATTTTGGAACAGGTAATTTTTTTTGCTAACTCACTCACAGTAGAACCGGAAGGGAGGGCAGAAAAATGCAATTAAAGCTTTGGTGGAAAGCTGCACCGATGCATTATTCATCGATCAGTGCTGGGCTATTAGGATGCTGTCCATGTTTTATTGACAAGCAGAGCTATGCTTTAAGGCGGTCCGCAGGATTCATTACTGGACGGTTTTCTGCAGGAACATTGAACAAAGAGTAGACACACGGTGTCTGACCTGACGTCATCCTACTAGCAAATGAGCCAACCTTTCCCAAGCTGACATTTACATGAACGTTATATTTATTTGCTGGAGAGTCCTGGTGTAACTTATCGTTGGAACATTACCAATTATATGTCTTTCCAGCTAAGGATACATTTGATAAATATAATTTGAATATGTTCAAAAAGAGAAATGATCATTTGAATTATTTTGTTATAGTTGGAAATGGCCTTGATGTATGTGAAACATGTTGTCGGCTTGAGAAGGGCCCTGGTGAAAGAAATCCTAGCTGGTGGCTTTATATCTAAGACTGTCAGTAACCCCTCCAGCTCTCTGACACATTCACACACCTCTGGGGACTGTTCTGTACGTCCCTACGGCCACTTGTGTCTCCCTGCTCCTCTGAAAGTCGGCACACCCGCCAAACTGACAACAACGAGTAAAACCAAATGCGCGAAAGGCTCCAGACGCCAAAGAAATAGGGCCTCGTCATCGTAGTCTCGTTCCCAAATTGAGACAAAAGAATTCAACATGAGCCGGCGGTTTCTAGAAAGCTATTTTCCCCTGCTGGTGTGGGTGGTTCCAGGCTCTGCTATTGATTTTTATTTTATTCTCGATCCTGTTCCTTTTCACCTCTTTATTCCAGTGTGACTGCCACTTTGCTCTGACGATTGTCATGTGATCACAGCTGATTTGTTTAATGTTCCTTCTCCTTCGGAAGGTAATGCTTTGCCAAGCAAAACGACAAGGCTAGCTCTCTCTTCTGAATCGTCTGGTCCTTTAAACACATGGGTCATTTTTGGGGGACTTTTAAAAAAACTTCGGGGAGAGGATGGGAAAATGTAGAAATCGATTGGGATAACTTTGCGAGGCCTTTACAAGGCATGCCATTGTTTTTACTTGTGGCATTAGGTCTTACATTACCAGATTATACCCACACACGCACACGCTGTTTAGTCCCATTCGAATTCCTCTTTTCCCTGACCCCAAACTCCTAACCCTAAGCCCAAACTTAGCCTTCACCCAAATACCTGCCCACACACAAACACCCACACACACGTGGTCACAGAGTTCCCCTCGCTGCTTCTGTTCGTTAGTCATAATGGGTAAAGTCAAACACATCATCGCTCCGTCCCGATAATCCTTAGCTTGGTCTTGGATGACCAGGGATCTAGGAGAGGGTGGGTGGGTGGGTGAACGCTGAAGTTCCTGTGAACTAGCCTGGGCTCCCTGTCAATGGAGGAAGCTTGCAATTCACTCCGCATCTCTCGGATACAACATCTTTAGACATATCGATCCTGCAATTCCATCCAGTGTTTCTGACAAGAACAGAACAGGATGTGTTCTTGAACACTGAACTACATCCATAATACTCATATGGGCTCCACATGTGTATGCAAACAATAATTGGCCAGAAACACCCTGCACACTTCCTGTATGCGCTGCATTTAAATGCTTCCCTTAAGCCGCAGGCCAGGACTTGCAGGAACAGTACTGTATGAGCGCTGCCCAAGCGCTTCCCCTCCATGTTGGTGATACGCCTCCAACGTTTCCGCATGACTTGTCTGATGATTGGCCCTCTCCACCGCTGTCCATCTGTGGCTATTTCCCATGGTGCACCCCCTCCAGATTGACCATGTCAATCCTCTCCCCTGACAGTGTGTGTGTTACCTTTCTGTTGCGTGTCACTGGGCTAGTTCTGACAGCAAAAGGCAGTAAACCTAATTGGAACAAGCAGGAAGTGTAATGGAACGTGTCAGATATGGTCTCGCAGTGGTGTGGAC
Organism: Plecoglossus altivelis; assembly: GCA_036571765.1. NCBI lineage: Eukaryota > Metazoa > Chordata > Actinopteri > Osmeriformes > Plecoglossidae > Plecoglossus > Plecoglossus altivelis. Next base: position 5,480,290 of record BROE01000028.1, read on the forward strand.
TGTAGACTCACACTCGGGTAGAGAGAGAGAAACAGAAGGAGGGAGTTATGGCTTTTGGATTCTGTTTTATGTTGAGGGAGTGAGAGGGGTGCAGACTGAGGTGGGTTCTGAGGAAGAGACAGACACAGAGAGGGAGAGAGACAGCGAGAGAGGGAGGGAGACAAAGAGAGGAAGAGTTACAGAGAGAGGAAGAGTGACAGAGAGAGAGAGAGGGAGAGTGACTGAGAGAGGGAGATAGACAGAAAGGGAGAGAGGAAGGGAGAAAGGCAGAGAGAGGAAGAGTGACAGAGAGGGAGAGTGACTGAGAGAAAGGGAGAGTGACAGAGAGAGGTAGAGAGACAGAGAGAGGTTAACTGTGGGTACTGTCTCATGTACAGGAAAAGAGAGACAGACAGACAGCCAGACAGCCAGACAGACAGACGGACAGACAGACAGATGGACAGACATAGAATGACAAACAGGGCGAAGAGGAGAGGTATGAACTCCCGGTTCTTTCTAAGATGAGAGAGGAAAGAAAGTCAGAGGAAAAGGTTTTGGATCAGTTCCTGGCAGAGATGTGGTTGAAAAGGTGGACGCGTTCTGGGATGTGATGGAGAGAAAAGGGCTGTTGTATATTATTCCAGTCAGTAACCTTGAAATGTCTTTTTAATTCGGTTTTTGTTTCTGTTCGCTTTTCTGATTTATTTATGAAAGGCACGCGTTACTTCATTTGGTTGTGCACAGAACTGACTACTGGCAATACCTGAGGTATTTGACAGTTTACGGCTATAGATGTACCTAAAAATAACAGGCATCAAAAATGCCTTGAAATGACTTCAGCCCAAATTAATTCCAACGTCCCACATTATTGAAAGAGCCATCCAGATGATCAGAGTGCAGGATTTATTCACCTTTCACGTATGCATTTATGCATGCCATCTTTTAATTCGTATTCATTGGGGCAGCTGGGGCCATCCCTGGGCAGGACTGGAAGGCAAGGGAACATTCCAGAGGGAGGGGGGGAGGGGGCGTGGGCTGCTGCTGCTGGTTGAGGGGCACTGCTGCTTGTGGCCACTAGGTGTCAGTCTCCCCTATGTGGATTGCTAAGGGAGCGGGAAAACCAGACGAGTGTACAGGGAGAGAGAGGGAGGGGGAGGATAAGGGTGGGAGGAACGGAGAGAAAGGGGGAAAGGGAGGGGGATGCGGAGGGAGGGGGTGAGGGATGATGAGGGAGGGAGAGGGCACATGTGTTAGCACGGGTGAAGATATAGTTAGGCATGGACCATATGTTACAGAAACACAGCACGTATCTTTTAAACTGACGGTTTCAAAATTCACTCAGAGGGGGCTGCATTGCTTTCAGACCCACGTCCATGTTTCAGACGATCGTCAGGAGCTGCTTGCGTCAAACTCCGTCTCAATTCTTGCTCACTGACGAGAGACTACAGACAGTCGGTTTATTTATGGCCATGAGGTTTAGAGAAAAAAAAGTGCTGGACAAGAGTTAGAAATGGCATAATACATTGCTTTAAAGAAGTTACTTCTCTTTGGCTCAAGGCGCAAAGAGGATGCTACAATAGAACTACACGATTGTAATTGCACTACAATAGTAGAAATACCAGAGCAGAGGAACAGAGCTGCGGAACAGCAGAATCACGGCAAAGAAATGACAACGGAGACGCTGTTGGCGGAGAGACGATGACACCTTGCCCATGTCCTTGTCCCCTTGACCTTGCCCATGTTTCCCCTCCCTGTCCCTGACTGACGGGCTCAGTGGTGGCTCATTCACACGCCCCCCCCCCACAACACCCCCCCCCCCCCCCCCCTCACACTTTATTGTTACAGCAGTGTCTCGGACATCGGCGACACCCGAAGGCGTACATACAGTCGCTTCCTGAGGTGAAATCCCACAGGGAGGGGCTGTGTGTATGTCTTGTTCTGTTTCCCACAATGCTAACCAGGAGCTGCAGGAGTAAATACTCGGCGGTTAAAAGGTCATTGTCGGGGTCCTTTCATGGTACGTAAAGAAAGGCTTTTGTTTTCCTCTGTAACTTTCTATGTGCCTAAGACACACACGCGCGCACACACACACACACACACACACATACAGTCAATCCTCAGGATCCTATTCTCCTTTGACATATGGCTTGACTGGAACTTGGAGTCTGTTAACCTTCAGACATCGTATCGTCTCTGAGCTATGAGAATGCTTGACGTGACGACTGTGTTGATGTGTGGGAAATAAAACTCTTGCGCGGCTCAGAAAAGCCCGATGCCGGTTGGGGAAAAAGCTTAATGCTTCCACAAAAATGGCTGTTTACTTCATTTTTGTGAATTTATTATACATAATCTTTATGTACCCAGGGTAGAGCTTGTGTGTACTGCTGCTGTGAGTGTGTGAGAGGAGTTTAGAAAAGTCAGTATTTGTTATTTTCGGTGCACTTGCACAAACATTGGCCCACACAGACAGCGGGGTCCAAGGCTCCTGTAATTTAAGTGGTACCAGGGTTGTGAGCTCCAAGGAGTCAGAGCACCTGTGCTGAGGATGGAAGCCTTACCTTTCTCTCCCCCCCCCCCTCCCCAGACAGTCCTCATTACTGCAGGGCTTGTTTTCCCTCCCTGTTTGCAGCCAATGGACCATTAGACTGTTGAGAGGAGGGCAATAAATTGCATCGGGCAGAATCTGGAGCTCACAACCTTCCTATCCGTGTTGGCCAATAAGGACAATTTGGCACGCCCCGCGAGCAGCGGGAGCAGCGAGCGGAACGCCGCCCCATTGGAGGGTTTTACCAGGAAATGATGGCACACTTATTGCCAGAAAGGAGATGTGTGGATGTGAGGAGTGCGAAGGGGGTGGTGGTGGTGGGTGGATGTGTTTGACCCGCTTCCTTGTGAGGTGGACACCCCTTTTAGCACATCCACACGTCTCCTTTCTGACAATAAAGCGCACCGTCCTTTCCTGTAGCTTGAGTAGATTGTCGTTGTGTCAATCCGTACATTTGCTAACGCTATTAAAATAGCAAACGTTTGTACTTAACACGTGTGTAACACTTAACATGAAGGCGTATATCGAATCAGAAATGTTTGTCAGATGGTCCAAGCTGATGTAGGGCCACCCTAGTAAGGTCTGTTCCTTGAATTTATTACAGGAGACATTTCAATATTAGAACACACATGCTTTCCATTTCTCTGATAATATTACTGCGGAGACGACGGTGACCTTTTCGAAGTGTGTAAGACAGAGATTCAGTTGTAGCAAAGACAATGGCTGTGTTCTAGCCTCATTTACATTTAGACTGCAACACTTCCAGGGCTTTAAAATGATGGTATAATCATGATGGCAAAGGCTGTTGACGACTAATTAATGATGTGCGCATGAGTGTGTGTGTGTGAGTGTGTGTGAGACAGAGCGAGATAGAGAAAGTGAGTGAGTGAAATAACAAGAGTGAGGGAGTAAGGGCATGTGTGTGCATGGGTGTGTGTGTAAATGTGTGTGTAAATGTGAAATCCTGTGCGACAAGCCTGTGTGTATTTGGTGCACCCACAAGCAACAGTAGCCAAAAAACAAGGCACAATCATTCACCCTATAACCAATGATGAAACGATACCCAATCAAATATCTTCAGCGTGCAGCCAACAGCACAGAACAACTTAGTCTTCCCTCGATTTTAATTAAAAAGAGCTTAATGGCGTCTGGGGCCTGACCGGAATAATGCCGGACATTTTGACAAAGGCACAAACTTTGCTACAGTGCAATATCGCAATTTCACGGCACGAGAAAAGAACGGAAAAAAGCGAAAACAATGGCTCAGCAATCCTGGGGAGGCTGTATGTCGGCTATTCCCTCTAAAAGGTTACTGCTCGTTCATCTCCATTGTGAAACCTGGCTTTTGTATAAAGCCATCATACTGTTTACAAGTAGGCTAGGTGTGTGTCCAAAAAGAATGGCGAGCGTCAAGAAGGAAATGTCACAGAAATGTCAAATGCCCTCTGGCTTTATCCATTTCCTCTCTGGAACGCTAAGATGTACTTGGAGGAAGAGTGGGTCCTAATGTTTCTGTGGAAAGTCTGCGAGGAGCTGGACTCTGGGCTAAGAGGTGACTTGACTACTCTTGGGAGTATGTGGATGGAGAGGGTGGCATGAGATGACTCCGACAAAAGTCACTTCAAAACAGTCCCCAAAAAAAACGCTGCTAGGAAGCGCACTGAAATCCATTTTAAAAGTCAAGGGCTTCTTCGCCTTAGCTCCCACAACTTCCCTCATGGAATGTTACAGAAATAATAAATGAATCATTCAAAACACAATGAGCTGGAAAACATAACTTTATAAGTGACTCCTCACCTGTCTTTGTGTTCCGAGGGCCTAGTTTTTGCGAAAGAAAAAGAGCTCTACCGCTAGCCTGGCTATGGGCCTGCACACGTATCCCTCCTCGCTCACTGACTCGGCAAAGCACGGATCAAACACTGCGCCCATCCGCCCCGCCCCGTTCACTCTTTCTGCAAGGCGAGTAAAAGCCTGCATTATTTCTCCTTTTTTTTTGTGGAGTGTTTGCGGCGCTCTAATATACAGCTTAATCAATTATCCATTAAAGCTTTTCACATTACGACTCGAGCAGAGACCTCATAATGTGTCTGTGTCTGATATGCATTCATGTAGACTACCTTTGTTGACTGTCTATGTTGGTAATGGACGTTGGCTGTCTTCCAGCTCCTGTGATACAACATCTACTCTTTTGTCTTGCTGAATGGCTTTACGGACGGAAGGAAAATGGGCCGTACTTCATCGCATTTTGAAATGTATATCATTCTGTGACTTTAAATGTTTTAATGCGGGGTTATCTCCCTGGTGGCGTTCTGTCTGAATGTAAATGTCTTTCTTGACGACTTTAAACCGCCCTCTTTCGACTTTTAATACATTTGAAGTACAATTACTTGGATGCTGCGTACATGCAAATGATTGCAACACGATAGGCTGCCAAGTGAAACGCACTGCGCTTTGAACGCGGACCCTGTCGCTCGCACATCTGTCAAAGTTCAGAGAAATCTGTTGATGTTATTGATGAAAATGTTTAATAGTACATCGTTTACCTTGAAGATGCCCAAATTGAAGAAGCTATCCTCGCGCTGTTGGACTAAAACCAGACAGATGTATGTAGGTCACTAGATCTATCTTCCACTGCGTTAAGGATTCAGGGTCAGTGTAGCCAGAGAAAATGCTGGCTTACTTACTGCAAAATTGGATGCAGTTGGACATCTAGAAAGGTTTTGGAACATTGCATTTCCATGTATGAGGACATGCAAACGTTTTGGGACATGCAACATAGAAATGGTATAAATAGAATGGTAGGATAGGTACCAAGAGACACCCTTGATATCCCTCCATCACACAAACTAGGCCCAGGTGCCGTGGAAAGTGGAGGAACATGATATTCATTGTCTTGAAGCGGTGCAACAAGAATCAATGATCCAGCCTTCAAACTAGCTGTGATTTTGCGGCGCTAATTAGCTTGTGTTGCCAAGTGTTGGCTAGAGCTGCCTACCTCTCACGCTACACAGTACATGATAATAGTTACGTCTTGTTGCCTGGTAACAGATTATTCACGTGGATCATTCAGATCTTGATAGAGGGCTCTGTAAGAGATGTTGGCTCAACATTACAGCCACTGTGAATAGCCATTCTCTCTCATCACGATGACTCAATGAAAAGCAAGCATACCTGACCATTAGCTAAGTTCTCAGGGTAAGTGTCTGTCATGAAAGCACCACTCTGTTAAAGGAGAGAGCCAGCCGCTGATGTTCAACATTTGCAGCTGTTAATGACATGGATTTACTATTAAGGCAACTGCACGTGGCACGCCATAGACGCTCCTAATGTTCTCATCAACGACGGGGTTTCAGGCCAGTAGAGGAGAAGTAGGGGTTAATGACATGTCATTTTTGTCACCTCGGTACAGTGCAGGGTGCAAGGTTGCCATATCAAAGTCACCTTCAGGGGGCAGTATAGATTTAGTCCAGAGTCCAGTCTCATCGCTAGTAGCTGTGACCTCAAGGTTGCTGTCCTAAAGTATGAGTGGGTCTATGAGAGAGAGAGAGAGAGAGAGAGGGAGAGAGAGAGAGAGAGAGAGAGAGAGAGAGAGGAGAGAGAGCGTGTAGCGGAGCTAGCACAAAAAGGCCATTTGTTTAGAGAGCTGGTAGTCACACACTCACCGGGGACAGACCATTATTCACATCATCATCATTCATCGTGAATGGGAGAGGGGGGGGATATTTTCAGCTGCTGCTGAGGGTGTAAGGACAAACCTGGCAACCCTGACTGGCAGAAACAAAGCTAATGTGCTGCTAGTGCAACCGCCCGGTCGTCAGGTGTGACATGACAGAGACTGCCATGACATTGACCGCGGCACCCGTCACTGTCAGCCTGCGTAACCGTGTCCCTGGAGAGGGCCAGGAGAGGATGAGACGAGCTCATGGGTTCAGATGACCATCCAGGAAGTAAGAGACAGTCCTCCCTGCTCCCTTTAACTATAAATATCCTTTTATGGTACCACTTTGATCTTTATCTCAGCAGTAGCAAATGACTCATTTTCCCAGGTGGCTTTGTGGCTCCAGTGGGATTTCACCCACGCCGCAGAAGCCCCTGTTTCTAGAGCATTTGCGTTGATCCAAACTAAATGAGGCTTAGTTATGAAACTCGCTCGTATTCGAACAGCGGTGATGATGTAATCCTTCATTGCTAGCTCGCTAGCCCCCTCAGCTCAGCCAGGAGTTTATATAAGATATTAGTTGCATTTATTAGTTTGGTCATGCCGGCGAATCGAGATAAATTATTTGCTCTCGCTCTCTTACCTTCCTTCCCTCCCTCCATCACCACACCCTAAGCCTTTGGCGCCGCAGAGCAGCTAACCATCCTCTCATTAGTTAGCCAGTGCTGTCCTCGCCGCGGAAGGGGATTCAATTTTCCGGTGCGGGAGGCATGGGCTAATATATTGGACGGTTCGTTACCTATTTGGTTTTAATGAAGGCCAACTTTTGTAACTTCTCCGCTCACCCTCGTCTATCTCTCTTCTTTCCTCCCCTCCTGTCCTCTTCTGTGCATTTTACTTCCTCTATCCTTTTACCGTCTCTCAGTCAACAGACGGCGTAAAGTCTGTGTTCACCTACACATGTGTAGAACAATACACACACACAGTGAGGTCTTGCAAACAAACAGACCTCACACAGTATGGGGTTGCAGTAATCCAGGCACTGGAAACACAAGGTAGGAGAATATGAGACCAAAAGCAGGCAAATGATCGTCCATTTTAAACGATCCTCTTCAGTTTAAGGGGATTATCA
>BROE01000028.1:5487675-5509605 GCA_036571765.1 Plecoglossus altivelis
CCCCCCGGACTCAGAAGCGTTTGACTCATGGTTGCGCCAAAAGCAACAATCAGAGTTGCAAAGGGACGGCTTGCGAAAGGTTAAGGCAGTAACTTTGGATGAGCTTCAGCACGCATGCCCACCCCCACGCACACACACACGCACACACACCCTCCCCACAGTGCATCTTCCATCCATCATCTTCCGTGAGGCAGTGGAGAGTCTCTCCTCCCCCCACTTGAGGAGTGCCAGTAGTTATTAAGATCCAGCGATTGGTTCAAGGTGATGGATGGGTCGCTGGCTTCGTGCGCCGCGGCCCCGGGACCTCGACACGCCATTTTCTGACCAGGTTTTCAGCACTTTTCATGGATGACGAGCCCCGGGAGATAAATAAAAAACTGCGCTCCGCGGTCTCCGTAACTGCTGACCCAGGAGCAATGGGGGTAGCTGTGGCGGCTGGAGATAACCTTAAACATCAGCTGACCCAAGGCCGAGGGCAGAACTCGGAGGGAGAGGTGCTATCTGTGGCCCCGGGGGCCTCTGTACGAGCGTCCGCAGAAGTCGTCACAAGGGTCTTTCTGAAAATAAATATTACAAAGCTGTTTAAATGTGCTTGCGTGTCGTGTGGCTGTGTGTGTTTGTGTTTGTATCATGGTCAGCTCTGGAGATTGGGTTACTGCTGGGTCTGTCACACAGGGGAAAAAAAGACTAAGATTATCCCAACAGTGAAGACCACCCACATTGTGTGTGTATGTTTGTGTCACCAGAGGACGCCAGCCCACACAATCCTCCTCACCGGCCTCACCCGGCTTGACGCTGCCAGGCTCCGGAGTAGTGCTGTGCCCCCCCCCCCCCCCTCCTCCTATGGCTCCGCCCTGCTGTAACCTTGAAAAGTACCGAAAGAGCCAGCGCGCCATTATCTCCACTTCCTCCCTCTTCCTCTCCGCGGCAGTCAGAGGATAATACCACAGCCTGTTATTTCCCTGACTTTTAATTCCCTAGAGAAACCGCTTAATTACAGCCACAAAGGAAGCCATTACCCAAACAACATGTCGTAGCAACACCAGCCGCTTGCCGCCCCCTACTCCTCCACATCCCCCCCCCCCCCTCATTTGAACAGGGGATCATTCAGCTTCCACTAATGAAGACAACAGGGGTATAGCAGGGGGAAAATGTTCCCCCTCTCTTGCATGCATCTCAGTCTTGATCGAGTGCTCATATTTACCCTTAAACAAGCTAATCAGCTGCAGAGAGAACCGGGTCAAAACCAACTTCGACTTTCTTCAAACTCTGGGGGGTGCGCGCTATTTATTTGACTGGCTGCTAAGTCAAAGTCTTCCTACCACTGTCGAGCTGTCGGATCAATAGATGGCAGCCTCCAAAGCATGCCCCGTCAAAACACGCCTCGAATACTTTCCACGTATCTGCGAATCTGGAATCGTGCTGCGAAAGACCGGGAACATGAAAACAGACCCTCCCCTCCCCTGCCCCCGCCGCCCCCTCCTTCCCCGCCTCGCCTGCAGATGCTTGCATGGCTGCCCTCAGCCTCAACCCATGCTGTTCTCAAACCAACTCTCCTGCAGCAACTGCACGCCCCGCACCACGGCCAATCACAACAGCAGCGGCGATGAATGATGCTGAAGGCCGCCGAAGCAGCATTTTTTCTTCAGGGTTGCCGCGACAGGACACACACTTGATTTCAGCACTACGGTAGACGTATGCCCTGTTTTTAGACAGAAATAAAAGAACGGCCCACTTTTTTGGGGACCTTCCTCCACTACCTACGACTTCCTCTGACCTCGTTTCTGAAATCCAGTGTAGTGTGTTCAAATACTGTTGCGGTCCTTCTAGCCAGGGTGAGTTTCAGTGGGCTTGCTGATATAGAGGTGTGTGTGTGTGTGGCTAGCCTCGCTTCCAGACAGACATTGTGGCAGCCCTCGGAACAGGCAGACAGGTGAGGAGTTACTAATCAAGATGTTTTTTCAACGTGAGAGACATTTTACCGCATTTGTTACAGCCGCCTGCCTTTTGAAAGTGTCCACGTCTCTGCATTACTCATCTCAGTGGCTCTTAGATAGGCGCGCCGGCTTGAATTCTTCAAACAACACTCACACACACACACCCCACTCCCCTCTCTCCACAGCTCTGCCCTCTCACCAACACCCCCCCCCCCCAACACACGCACACCCAGTCTTTCATATCTTTCAACCACTTTTTTCCCTCTCTTTCTGTCTCTGTACTGCTATCTTGTTTGATAGAGATGCCCGCACAGTTTCCATGGAAACGGAAAGAATCCGCTCTGTCTTTCGCTGGGAGTGGCCCGCTTGTTTGAACTAGATCAGCTCATATGATCAGTGAGGCCTTGGTCTATTTTGCAAGTGGAATACTAGATGCAAATTTCCACTAGACAAGGAAACAGAAATTAAATATATAACCCATGTAGCCAATCGTTCAATTTCCTGGAAATTAAGCGAACTCTTTTGAATCTCACTGGTCACAAATGTTTAACTACAGTCATTATACAGAGCAAATGAACATGTGCGGCACGAATATAAGGGTAACCCCTTCTTAAAGAAGAGGTGATGCTGATTTGTTGCCACGCCAACAACTTTGACTCACCCCTTGGGTACTTCGGAAGCCCTGTGAGAGCTGTTTCCGGCTTCGAACGCAATCTGCAGATGACGCAACCCAGAGAATAAGAACGAGAGAGCGATGCATTAGAAGATGCCACTTGAAATGACTTTGGAAGTGGCATCTCGATGGCAGGAATAGCCAGCAGAAAAGGGCTAATATTCCTTTGCTCTCTGTCGAAATCCCTTTTTTCTCACACACATGCAAATGGACGTGCACTACCTTTTACAGTGCTTTTCATTCATGCAGCCGACACTTTTAGCCATAGTAACATACAAATAGTGAATTTAGAGAGTGAAGCAGAAAATCAAATGTTGGAAGGGTATTATTGGAAGGGCGTTGGGCTAGTAGTACTTCAGAGTAGAGAGAAAGAACCATCTCTATTTACCAGACAGTAAAAAGCATCTTACTTAACTACGACTTTTCAGGCACCGTGCAACAGATCTCAACAGCAGTGCAATAATCACATCTAAACTACTATTACCCATAGTAACCACAGCACTCCTCTGGGACACTAGGTGGTCTTTGAAAGGTACATCAGGCTTTGGTGGTGGACCGAGCAGCTTTCAGAGTGATGCTTTCTAGATGAATCTGTCACAATCCTCACCCAGGGAGAAAAGCCTGGGGTTAGCGTCGCTGCAAAGAAAAGCAGAGGTTGGTCATTTTGTCATCGTGAACGTGGGGCAAGAACTCCTCCGGACGAACATCTGAGTCTTGCCCCAAACTAAGGGGGACTTTTTCCTTGTTTTGGTGGAGAATGCCCACATTTTTCAACAGGGCTCTTTTAAAGCCAAAGATTTTTATGTATGAGAGCTTGGAGATGACGCCTGGCTTTGGGGTCTTTGTTGACACGAAGCCGCAGGAACCTGCTTTCATCAAATGCATTTGAAGATGAGTGGTCTTTGTCGGAATTCCCGTTCTCCTTAACTATTTCATTTTTCCTCGAAGGCTCGATTTAGGAAACTAAACAGTTCAATCGTATCTTATGTGTTATCATAGAGTTTCGTCATCATATTGGTCCCATGGCTCCAGAAAAGGAAGTAGCATGAAGTTAAAGATCTGATTCTAGTTTGGCGCTGTTCCTCTTAAAGCCAACCGCTAAATGACTCTATAATTACTCAAAATTAGTAATATCCATGACTTCGATACGGCAGAACAAACTGCTATCAAAAGTTTGGAAACCATGTCCGTGTTGATTTCCTATTCTGTCCTCCTTTGATTATGAACTACTTCTGTTTACCTCTGCCTTGCGATCAACATGTTGCCGATCAGACTGCAACGATTGGGTTCAACAGAATCACAGGGTGAATCACCGGAAACGTCTGTTTAGTGTTTGTAAAGACGTTTACCTGGGGTGCGCGAAATGTTGCATATGCATAAAACTCTTGTTTCTTTGAAACGCTTAAGCTTTGGTAACGTGTCTCCTTGTCTGCAGACAAAGCATCGCTTCACTGTTCAGGATTTATTGTCCTCCTCTTGTATAGGGGATGATGGAAATTCTCATTGTGTGGTTGATTTCCACAACATACTTGACTCTACGCCTAACATACTGTACCCCTCTAATCCACTCTACATCTAACATACTGTACCCCTGTAATCCACTCTACGCCTAACATACTGTACCCCTGTAAAATATTTTACGTCTAACATACTGTACCCCTGTAATCCACTCTACGTCTAACATACTGTACCCCTGTAAAATACTTTACGTCTAACATACTGTACCCCTGTAATCCACTCTACACCTAACATACTGTACCCCTGTAATCCACTCTACACCTAACATACTGTACCTCTGTAATCTACTCTACGCCTAACATACTGTACCCCTGTAATCTACTCTACGCCTAACATACTGTACCCCTGGAGGAGGGGCGAAGTAAAAGCTACCGCAAAGCCAAAATGTAGCGAATGGGAGTGCGGAGGGCAGCCGGCTGAAAGGATCTGTTGCACCTCCTCCAGTCTGCAAGTCGGGGCCTGCTTGGCAGCGAAAGCTGACCGGCTGAACATGTGAGCCAGGAGAGAATTAGAAGGTTTACAGCAAGGTTAACAACACACACGACAGCCAAGAAATGAAATTGGACGCCTGGCTGAGTATCGCAACTCGTAGCCAGCAGACCGAGGACTCAACAGACGCGAAGAATAGAAAGGGCGAAGGGGACAGAAGGGAAGGGGGAGTAGAAAAGAGAGAGAGTATAGTAGGACGAACCACGCAAAGAAGTAAGGGCCAGACCAGCAAAATAGCGGAGGAGGAGACAGGAGAAGAAGAGGAGAGCGAGGCAGAGAGCGGAGCCAGGTGGCAAGGAGGAGCACCAAGATGGCTGACAGATGATCTGCCAACGAAAGATGGCAAAGGAGAGCGGTAGGAGGATGCATTAAACGAACGTGAGGTGGGAGGCCCAGAGAGAAAGACGGGAGAGGGATAGACGAGAGATGGAGCAGAGCGAGGAGAGAGAGGGGGGGGGTGACAGAAGAGCCAGCAACGAGGCGGACACCATCATCGCAGGCACACACGGCGAGACACGGTGTAAGATGCGTACAAAGAACCTGCAAACACACCGAGCAACACTCCAACCGAAACCAAGACTGACACCGTGTCCCAGATCTAGAGAAGAAAAATCACCATTGACTACTTCCTAACTGAATTAAATCTCTACTGTGATTTGTGATCACTCAAGTTCAAATAGCAACATTCTGTCTTTGGTACAACCCCCCTCACTCACTCCACAATTAGGTAAGATTGGTCATTTGAAGGCTGCCTGGATGTATTTCTGTAAATAGCTGTTGAAAAAAAAAAGTTTTATACTTGAATGACAAAGAGTTTTTATGGAAGGATTACGCTCTTGAAGCTAATTCTCTTCATTCAACTGAGCTGAAGAGTTCTACTTCTCTTTAAGGCCTAGGGTTTTACCTGTGACAACAATGAACTCTTTAACTTTAATTTAATGAATTTATAAGTCCGTGCTCCTTGGTTAATTGGTAATGAGTTCTCTAAGAGTTTATGCTGAACTCCAAATTAACCTTTCGTTCCGATGGGAAACCACCACAGAATCAGTCCTCCTGCTGATTTCCAAGAACAGACCATGAAAGAAACATGTAGGCTGTTTCTTGCACAGAAATGACACTATCGGGCTACTGTAGCAAGCCGGCTGCACCGCATCACCGTGTATTTGTCGCAAGCTTGTCACAGCGCCGTCGACGAAACACTCGGACAGAATCTGTCCCTCATTTGGCGCACACGCAAACAATAGTCTGGTGGGAAATGGAAACAAGGAACCCAAACTCAACGCCTCTACGGTCTTCTCCCATCGCTCTCCAGGTCTGCTTCAGAATCAATCTGCCAGACAAACAACGTGATTACGAACACCTGCAGTGAGGAACTGGGGAACCATCTCTGCCAGCGAGCGAGCATGATGGGCGCACCACGGCTCGCTGTCACACTTCCCGCTTAGCCTCGTTTTCTCTGGGAACATCCAACATCCACTGCAAGGTTTGCTGTTCGCACATTAGGTTGAAGTGGGGAAGAGTCACGTTCAAAGGCCCTCGTCTTCGTGTCAGGTTTTTTTTGGGGTGTTTTTCGTTTCAACTGGCTGCGGGAAGGAAGGTTGTGGATAGATTGAGTTGCTTTGCCATCGCACGAGTGACACAGAGCCTCGTTATTCGCACCTCAACCTAGTTTTGTAGCTTTTGACGAGCTTCTCCGCATCTGTCGCTCTTTTGTGTCACTCTTTCTAGTCAAGAACCCACCTCAAGTTGTCTCTCACCAAGAAAGAGAGGGGAAAAAAAGAAAAGGAAGCAAAAACCGTCATAAGCGAGTATCGAGTGGCTTCGGTTCGGATGGCTTGTCACAATATTCTAGATGGATAAGCATACCTCCTGAGTGAATGCTTGCTGACTCGTCGGGGTGGCTAATCGGAGGAACTGAGATCGCCAGATCACCTGCCGCCGCCGCCGTTGCCTCACATGCTTGGGTTATCGGATCACAAAGAGGGAGACATCCATATTGAGCTCTGTTCAGCGTTGATAGTGCCCTGATGCCAAATAGAATGATGATCCACATGGGCTGTGATATCGGTCTAACACCAGAGCTGTCCACCTATAACAGTAACCATCACTGTAGCAACAGATTAAATGGGTTTTAGGTCTCCAGTCTCATGCTTCGCTTTCCAAGATAAGACATGTTCTCTGAAGTAAAAAGAAAAGAGATAAATGCAAGGTTAACGTGAGTCATAACTTGATTCCAGTTGCTTTTACACGTTCAAACAACTCATTTTGAGGAAAAAATTAACTACAGTTGATTGCTGTCAAACAACCTTTGACTAACAAACCAGTCGAACAACACCGACTTGGCAATACTTTGCATGCATCTGCAAACTACCATAGCCACATTTGTGGTGCTATTGTAGTTCTATGGGAACTGCTATACAGTTACACTACATTGCGGTAAAGCAGTGCAATTTTTACTCAAGTGAAACTTAGTGAGATAAAGATAAAGATAAAGAGATCCTTTATTTGTCCCACAATGGGGAAATTCCACTGTTGCAACACACAGTTTAGGACAGGAATGAAAGAAATAGGCGCAAGAGGTTAAGCTGTCCAGTGTAACACTGAACAAAGCTGAATAGACAGCGCGTAACAGAACTGAACTCCCACGCACCACAACTGTTTTTATGTATTGCTAATTGCATGGCGGTTGCCAGTCATTTGTAGCTTGAACTTATTATACGTTTGAAATGTATGATTTCTTGGGTTGGCGTTGCATTTCGCAAATTAATTGTGACACTTTAAGTGTTAGGAATATAGCGCACATTCTCAAGGCAATCAGAGCTCTTGCTTGGCACGAGTGGCCCTTGACTGGTCGGAATCACTGCCTGCCACATGTATGTCTCAGGAGGAGGGGCTAGGCTTTGACAAGGCTCATGGTGGATACTTCAAGGAGAACAGAAAACAATGTCAGAAAACAATGGGTGTGTAACCATGAGAGTCTGTGTATGTCAGAAAAAGGTGAATGACTGCGTGACTGTGTGTGTACACCTCAAGCCCCCATTGTGTGATATATGAGGCAGTAGTCGTGCAATGAAAACCCCGAAACGCACAACAGCAAATCCCTTGAGAGAATCCTCAGTCTTGCTACTCCACACGAAAAAACCTTCCATCTCCGGCGCATGCTCAGTTCAAAAGATGAAACGAATTTCCACGTCCAATCCCTCTGAATGACGCTTTTCTTCTTGATCCCTCATTCCCCTCTCTGCCGTTTTTGTTGTCGTTGGGATCCGTCGTCTATTTTTAGGCCGCTTTCCATTGTCTCTCCCTTTTTAGTTTGCTAGCTCTCTCCATCTCAACTCCATTGCACTCCACTTTCCCCCTTCCCTTGTTAACTGGCAGTCCTTGGAGGATACAAGGTGGCGGCGGAGGATCGTCACAAACTTTTCCTGAGTACTGAAGACGACGTTTTCGAGAAGTTAGGGATGAGGAGCAACTCCTTCTGGTGCAGCGTCCCTACCAGGGAGTCTGTCACCACCACCGCCGGAGCTGGAGACTCGCTGAGTCATGCTGTCTGTCAGTGCACCGTGTGGTGAGGGAAGACTTTGGAATGTTCTGGTGCACCCTTGTCAGGTCCCATGCCTGTAGTTCAAATTCTGGGGATGTCAACGCTGAACTCAAGCAACATTATAACATCATCATAGTACACTGAACAAGTTTGTGTTTATCTTCTAACCACTGGCAGGGTTGGGCCGATAAACTTCGTTAACTGATTTACCATAACTGTTTTGTTGGCACACTGGTAGTTTAGAGTGTGGCTGAATTGGATCGATGTGATTTTTTTTCACACAAAAGGTGTGGATTTTCCTCTGAATTATTTATAATTAAATGATAAATTAAATTGCGAATTGTCTTTAATTTGATACGTTAGTGAATTGCCTTTGGTTTGTCTACAGATGAGGTTGAGAAATGAGTTTATTGGGAAATGGTGTTTCTCCATTTAGTGCAATGGACTTAACAAAGATATTTCATAGCTATAGGGCTTTTGGGTATGTGTTTGTGTTTAATTGGAAATATTTAAATGATGTTCCGAGGTGGACCAACAAATAGCGAACCAACAACTGGATAACTCATTATTTCCCTTGACAGTGTGCCACACACACAGCGTTTTCACCTCAGGACAAATCTCCCAAAAGCAAAATAATACAATGCAAGCTTATACAATGAGACCAACCGAGTGACCTTCACAGTTGGCTCAATACTTGTGGCACCTTTGTTCTTGTACAAACAAGAACCTTTCCCATCTCCTCTACAATGGATTCTGCATAACATAAATGCATCTTGACACCTCCTAACCATTATACTTGTTGAATGTGTGCAACTGCACACGAAAGTGAATTGATATTGTTGTAGAAAGAGCACATTCAAACAGTTACTCCACGAACAAGCTCACGGATATACACTGCGCCATCCCTGTGCACGAGTCACAGCCCGGTCCATTAGTGTAATTTCACCATTACGTTTCCATAATACTTCCTTATTTTTTCCTGGCTGACATCCTCGTCGTCTTATTTTGCTGGCGCCCAGGGATGCGTCTGAACTCTCTCCCCTCAGACAAATGTTATGGGTTCCGATGCAGCCCACAAAGAAAAAAACAACAACACAAAAACGTATGACAGTGATAATATTGCTGTTGAATAGCATGCAGATTGGCCATTTGGGCTAATTTCTTCCCATTTATTCAGGTAATCGAATAGAGATGAGACAACCTGTGCCCAAAGAGCCTCCTTCAGTCTTTACACCTCGAGCACAAACACTCCTGGAGACACAGGAGGAAATGAGCTGTGTTGTAGAATGTATAGGGGGATGTACTGTACTAACTTTACAGGGATTTTAATCAGTTCACGTGGCTGGGGCATTGGTATGTGGGATGGTTATTACATTGTGTAGGAGAATGAAATCAAAAGCATATGCAGCTTATCTACTTCAGATGTCGAGACAGGATCTTTGCCGACGCAGCTTTCAATTCCAAATATCATCCAAGCGCTCTTGTTCTTTTGTTAAATTAAATCAAACAAGGGTCTCTCTTTGAGTCGCCAAAAAAGGGAGTCCTCCCGTAACAAGCGGTGGATACAGTTGGCATGATTGCACACAGAAGGTTGAGTGTTATCACAAGGGATCAGAAAGGTACTCATCAAAGCGGGACGCTTTTCGCTAGATGCGCTTCAGGATAGCGCACCTGCACCCCAACAATGACTCACTCCTGTCTCTCCCACTGTGCGCCGCTGCTTTGTACTCCAGCTGCCAGCAGGGGCTCTTTTCCCACCACAGCTAATGGAGGATTTGATTAGTTGAAGGTGTTTTTAGTCTTTTTTTTGGGGGGGGGGGGCGGGGGAGGGAGGAGGGGGGGGGGGGTTTGCGTGCTCGTTTCGGAAATTTGTATGCGCGCAGCGGCTGGCATCTTCTTTCTTGAGTTCTTTGACCCCCGCCCCCCCCCCCCCCCTCACCCATCCAACCACCTGCAGCTTTGCTCTCCGTCTCTGACGTACTTAAAGACAAGCAACATGCAGAGGCCTTCGCTATAAGACGCCCCCGCCGCCGACCTCTCTTTCCTTTGTCGACGCCTCCTTCTCCGGCTCTGTTCTCAGCTCATTACTGCGCTCCCTGAGAGGGTTCTGGAAGACGTCCTGGTGTATACTGCGAGGCCCTTCTCTGATCCTCCCCTTCTCAAGTTCGTCAACACCGCTCTCTCCGCCTCCGTGTCCGTCCCTCTCTTGGCGCGCCGCAGCCACAAACTTGATCTCAAGCTGCGCCCTGGGGGGTCCCTCAGGACGCCAAGGGGCTTTGGAAATATTCGACAACGGGTCCATTTAGAAGAACATCTACCTCCGAACCCCCCACCTCACACACACACAACCCTGCAAACCTCCACCTCAGAATGCCTCTTGTTGCCTGTCTCACGGAAGACTGCGCTAGGTTCTCCAGGTGGCAGAACGTGGCATGAACGAGTCAGGGAGGCACAGAGCAAGCGGATGGCGGCTGGTGAGGGTTGATGGGGGAGTAGGAGAAAGAGATGGGCTAGGGTGCGACAGCAGGAGTTATCAGATGGTATCTTTACGGTGTTACACCAGGCCCTGGTGGACCCCTCAGAAGCGTCTGTTCCTTCGCTCAGCCAACCGGTGCGCAGCGCCGAGCCCCTCAGAATTCTGCAGCGAGGACACTAATAAGGAGCCATGCTGGCCAGACAGATGCGCTCCCCTGAAAAGAAAGGGATTACGTTTGAAATGGCAGTGCTGCTCTTGGGTCCCTCTGAGCATTGGTCGTCATGAGGAAGGGGGAAATTACATTTCCATGACCTCACGCATTTGTCTGCCCGAGCATCTTTTATTAAGAGAGAACCATTTCCTGAAACGTACCACGGGGCTTTGTTAGCGCACCTCAAGAGGTGGTGTCGCATTATTTCTTTGCTACCCATCAGAACACGCCACTGGCAGGGACAGAGCTTGCGCAGATCAAGCTTGTGCCGAGGGCTTTGGTAAACTGGGGTTCCTGGTGCTATGGTGACTGATAAAGTGGCATAAATCGCCAGAATGACTGAAAACTGAAGGGGATGTACAATAATTTTACGCAGGATTGTGCTGTGGCTTGTACCAAAGGGTGGGCTGGGTAATCAAAGGCAATCTCTGGAGGCTTCGATGTTGTTCGTTCCTTGAAAAGAGCTTGTGTGGGAGGAGAACCTGCCACTAACGTGTACAGACGCAACTCTATTCTTTGATTACATTTTGATTAAACCTTGATTTGTTTATCCTGGTTTCCTGTGACCCCGTCAGCTTTGTACCAAAGTCACCCTCGAAACTTTTGATTAAAAACATGTACCTAGGACAATCTACATGTCCTTAAGGAACTTTGAAACTTCAAAGACCCCTTTTATATTGTGAGCCATAGGCCTAAACATAGTTTTGTTGGTTATGTGACTGATTCAGCATTTTACAAAGGCAGTGTACTAGAATGATGTTCCACGTATTTCTTTCATTTCCTTGAGGGTTTAGGTTGGTTGAGGTGTAGTTCTCATAGCGTTTGAGAATCCCTCTTTTGACGTGTTTAAAGAAAAAAGCTATACAAACCCAGCTCTTTTTAAGGAACGAACACTAGAGGAGCCTTTGGAGATGCCAAATCCATTTGGACTTTTTTCCATAAAGGTTTTATCTTAAGGTGGAAATATCTGATCTATAGACTCCTTCCACGCTCTGAAGCAACAATGTTCAATGTGCTGATTAACGTGGAGCTTCCACCTGCAGGTGTCCAACTGAGAGAGAGAGACCATCGTAAATGTATGGCACACCGAGGACAGCTGCATTTAGGCCTTAAGTAGCAGTCCTGCTGTGAAAATGTTTGCCGATTGGAGGGGGAGTTCCCGGTGTAGCCAACATTTGTGCACGTGCGAGTGTATGTGTGAAGTTGTGTATGTGTGTTGTAGAGGGAAAGGATTGTGTGTGTGTGTATCCTTGTCTTTGCGCATGATTGTGTTGCAGAGATCCAAGCTCAGGAGGGGTCCAACACCTGGTATTTGTAAGTTGGTCGCCAGGGTTGCAGAGGACAGACGAACGAGGCACCACACTCTGGGACTTGCTCGGATAAAATGCCTTAATGGCTGCTTGACAAAACGCGTACACAGATGCACACGTGCCCTGCCCACGCCGCCGTGCTGCCCACATGTGCCCTCGCCACTGTACTGCCCACACGTGCATATGCACGAACACAGCTCAATGCAATGGCCAACGCCCATCCCCCACTATCTTTCTGCACTTTCACATGTTCACATCCCATGCCCATTTTTGAACAGACATGATCGGACCTCCTCGATGGCATGTCCATGTCCATTCTCCTAATTAATCTTTGACGGTGGAGATTAGATGACGTCTCCATCCATAGGTTTTACCCCTTCTGAGTAAAACGTCGAAAATTCATTTTTTAATGAAAGTTTTCTCAAATAAGCAACAAGCAGGCACCATGAATCTTTACTGAAACTCAAACTTGTTATTGTTTTGATTTGCAATCTTAACAGAATCCTCTTTTGGTGTCGAACGCTTCAAGTAAACAGGGCCACGTTCAAGCGCTTGCGTGAAATGCCCTTCGAAAACGGGCTTTAAATCGGCCTGGTTGCTGCGCGAGAGTCAGCCTCAAGATGGCGGAGATGATGAAGGGGATGAAGCCGGCTGGCCTTCCCACGCTGCGCTTCATTTCCCAGCTGATGGCGGACTCCTATGGATTGCGCTGCTTCTCTGAATCAAGAACTCATCAAAATGGAAATTAACATCGTATTTGAGGTGCAGCACGGTTCATCTCCGCGGTTGCGAAGGCAGATGACTAACTGTGCAACTTGTCAACACTTAAATAACCAAAAGGGTGCAAGACGAAATCATTTGTTTAGAAAAAAATACCTTTTTAATGAAAATATCTCACATTCAACGCTTGTCATAGCTTTTCTTCCTGAGTGGTTCTCAGACATGTAACTGCAACTTCACTCGGAAAGTGGGCACCATTTTAGTTGCCATTCTCAAACAAGGCGCGTAACATACTCGTTTCCCTCTCTTCCGCACCGTTGAGTAGGTTGTCCAGGATGAAGGCGTGTGAACGAGGGAAAGAAGGGATAAGATAAAGGAGGGGGGGGGGTGTCTGGGTGATGGAGAGAAGCTGGGCTTTCGGGGGAGGAAATGGAAGGTGCTTTCTGTCAGGAGAGCTTCACAGCTTGAGTGTTTTCTGTGGCGTAATCGCGCTTAAGAATCTCACCCCGCTCTAGCATGTAATCTGTGTTCTGAGCACAACTGCCAGCATGATCCATGTCTACCAGCCTGCGAGGCACTGGGAGAGAAGCGCTAATCTAGCTATCTCACACAAGCCACCACGCGCTCCTTCCTTCCCCCTAACATACCAAGCTGTTGTTGACTAGGTTTTAGTTCTGTTTTGCATACTTCTCCGACACTATAAATAGCTACTAGACATCATGATTTAGGGCAGAAAACGAGAAGCTTTAAGATTGTAAAATGCACTTATTTCACCAAAACATCTACCAAAGCACGGCCTATAGCTTACTTCTGTGTTCCCTGCCATCACCGAGGATGCAGCCTGCAGTTTTACACAACCATTGTCTCCCATCAAGCCAAGACAAATGTGACCCGTCAATCTATCCTAGCAGATAATTGGTCACTGAGGATGTGTGCCTGTAGGCTGAAGTCAGGTTTTCAGTATCTCAGATCGCTTCCTCTTGAGAGCAGTATTGATTGCCACGCCTGATTATCCATAGCAACCGGGTGTTGTTTGAGACACCGGTTGCCAAGTGTTTGTTCTCTGAAGCCCGGCTGCTCTGTGAGCTATTTATAGAATTATTTGCACTTTTTGGATCTCCTGGCAAGGGGTTATCATCAGAATGAGAGACCCGAACAAGCAGTTATGCATGCACTTTCCTATTTTTGCCATTTGGTATCAAAGAGGTTCCATGCGAAAACTATTTTATATGATGTGGTACATACAGCTCAGTGCTGGACCAGTGAATCTTAGTCATCATTGGCTGTTGCTCTAATCAAGCAGCCATCTGGTGGCTTTCGTACGGGTTTGATGGTTATTGCTTTGGATTGTGTACACATTTGCAAATGGATCTATGCGAAATGCGGCTGGTATGCTCGCGTATTGCTCGCGCACACGCTTGCGCCGACGCACGCACTGGCACTTGTGCACGCGCACACGCACACACAGTGATGGTTGCTAAGACTCCCATTACCATTACCCTAACCCTCATCAATGCAGAGACTGAGGGACTCTGTGAATCATTTCATGGTCTTATCTGACAACACACAAGGCCGGGTTTGCTGTTTTGAAACTGGTTGATTACACGCCGTTCAAACGGATTACGAGCGTATTTAGATTCAACACACGTCAGACCCTGTCCTGCATATTGTTTACAAAAGTCACTACAACTACAAGAGAATTGTACATCCATCCATCCCAAGACCAAATTGTTGTGCATATTTTAGACTTTTTGATCACCACCTGGCTTGGGTTTGCTGGTAAATGGCTCGAGCCAATCTGGCCTGCAACTGGAGAAAAGGTTCCTTTGAAGGGAACCCTTCTTTGATGTGGCCTGGCTGAATGGTGCCAGCCAGCAGGATCCAAGCTGTCAGCAAGCTCTTCACAGAAGAGAGAGACACTCGTCTGGCTTTGCTCCTCCTTTCCTCCTCGACGCCAGACGGGATCCGTACACAACACCACACCGACACCCTCTGCCAAGGTCCTGGAAGAAACCGCGAGAAAGGGTGTCGCAAAAGGCCGATGGAGAGAAGTGTCATGCGCAACAATCCCACGCCGTGGTTGAGATTGACAACTCCTGACTGAGACAGATGAGAGATGTATACCAAAATGGGATACCTATCGCTAAGTGGTTTCCGTTAATCAGGCGCATTGACCTGCGATTCTCAATAGCCGTGTTGCATTCTGCACAAACGGCGTTAAAGAATATCCCAGCGTGGCCCCTGACTCATCTCGTCGAACAGGCTTCCTTCACATTGTCCTGCCCAATCAACGGCGGCATGATTTGGATTCCCCCAAGGTCGCCAGGGGCCATGCCCAGGGTGGCGTCTTCCTCGCAACACGGGCTCCTCGCAGAGCCAGACAGGGTCCTCGTCCGCCTCCTTGACTACAGGACTCGACGTGGATCCCCGGAAATAATCGCCCACGTGGCCTTTTGAGCATTTGCCAGGGGGCGAGATGGAGTCCATTTGCCATGAAATTTATATCCCCTTTCTCCTTGGTCTCCCCAGTGCTTCCTGACACGGCCCTCTGGGTATTCTTCTCACAGTGGGAACCTACCACCCAACCTGATGGCCACATGGTTTATGGCCCCACTAAAGCATTACGCGCCACTCCTTTTGATATTGATTTATTTATTTATTTCCCCGCTCGCTCGGAGCCCCCTTTGAGCGATCGAACAGGCCCAGGCCTCTTAAGACATCTGGGGCATTAGATATATTGCGAGCATTTGTTTCCCACTCCTAAGTGGATGGGACGCCGCCGCAAAAAACTCATCCGCAAAGAAAGGGGGGAGGGGGAGCTCCTGCAACGAAACAAGTGTGTCCCCTCATCTGTTACTTTTATTGTGCTGTCTGGGAGGTTGCTAGGAGCGGCGAGAATCCTTTCCCAACCGTTCAGGATTATAGGTTGTCATTTTTGAGAGGGCTTTTAGGACGAGCGGTCCTGCCGTTTTAGAAGACGCGGCACATCCGTTGGACAGACAGGGCCCTGACTGTTAAAACCTGCGCATGCTGTGCTGTGTATGTTGTGCTTAAACAAGCATGCGATGATAACAGCGTTAGTGAGGTCATTTCCTCTGAGGCCGCGGCTACTGGTAGGGCAGACAGACTGGACAGACGCTGGAAGAACTTGGCCTTGACTCGAGCGGGACTCAAGCCGTCAACATCTGTTGAGGCGTGTGGCGGGGCGTGCACCTGCACTCACGCTAGCGCGCCTGAGCTCTCGCTCCCGTCTTCGCCCGCTCGCTCATTTTCTCTCCCGCTCGCTCTCCTTCTCACACACTTCAGAACTGTAACAAAAGGGAAAAACAGGGAGCTTATCACATTTGGGCTTAACCAGCTCAGTAGTAGTCTTGTACAAAATCATGTTTATTCATTTTGCCCTTGGGGGAGCGAGGCCAAGAAAGATGATTAAATTCTAATTTGACCTTATCATAATTTAGCTGAGCCTATTATGATGTCAATCATTTGAACTCAATATTGCAGAGCAGGGAAACAGACACTATGTCAGGGTTTGGATAATGGAATCATATTCAGTTTAGGGACCACACACACTGTAGAAACAGTGACTGCATCAAATTGGTTTTGTACAACCATACTTAACTTTTGGTGGGAAAAATTGAGCTTGTTCGACTAGTCAAATCTCTCAATCCAGCCAAGCGAAGAACTGTCACTCGTGGGATCTGAGAGAGAAGTGATGGAGAGAGGTTGTGTGTGTGCATGTGTGTGTGTGTGTGTGTGTGCATGTGTGTGTCAGATTCTCAGCATCACCTCTACTCTGTCACTGGACTGGAACTCTCACTACAGGAGCAGTGATACTCTGTATAAGACAGGCCTGCTGGACTCCAGCCAGATGATTCTTCTCACAGTTGGTCCCTGAATCAAATATCCAATGCTGACGCTAAGCTAGCCATGTACATAGAAAACGACACAAACCACCAAACGGACTACAAGGGCAAATTGCAAATAACCTTTCCTTTGCCCACTGCTTAGCGCCTCAACTGAAGGCTTTGCTGTGTACAACTATCCTTACATGGTCCCTCTAGGTCACCGCTTATCTGCCTGACTATCGACTGGTTTGTCTCTAGTTTGTTATGGACTCTCCAGTCAGTTGACTGTGATTTGTTTCCACACCGTCCGATATTGACTCCTGCAGCTGTCTAAGGCTGCCGTCACGTTTGCTGCCTGATGCCCGGTGCGCTTCGACCGCACATGGGTCCCTCTGTGCAGGGTTTTTGCCCGCCGAATGATTCGAAGCTGAATCGATCAAGGCGCCGTGTTTCCAAACGTGCCCGTCCGTTCTGTGGTACCACGGCTGTTGTTTCACGCACGCCTGCGCAACACACCCATGTGGGTCTAAAGGCAAGGGGTGGGGGGGGCGGCGTCGAATAGCATGGGCCCTCGCTGCCTTTCATCAGAAGCTCAAAGGCTGGCCGACCAGAGGGAGACACTCAGAGGGAAAAATCACTTGAGAGAGAAGAGGAACCGTGGCCGGGGTTATCTCCCCCAGCGACTGGAAGCGGCCGCAAAGATAGTGCCACAATGAATGGGATTTCTCTCTATGTAAAACCCCCCTCTGAAAAGTCAAGCTTTTTAAAACGCTTGGCTGGGGATGAGAGTGACACCAGCACTTCCAAGTCGTTGGTCATATTTCTGGTCTTTTTTTGTATC
Organism: Plecoglossus altivelis; assembly: GCA_036571765.1. Lineage (NCBI taxonomy): Eukaryota > Metazoa > Chordata > Actinopteri > Osmeriformes > Plecoglossidae > Plecoglossus > Plecoglossus altivelis. Next base: position 5,505,243 of record BROE01000028.1, read on the forward strand.
ACGTTTATATCACTGTAGGGTTTCGCTCGTGCAAAGCTGTTTAGATGCGTGAAATATTCCGAGTGGGGCTCGTCTCTTTGTGTCAGCAGCCTTTAAATGTTATTTGGAGGACAAGGCCCCCGGATGACTGAGGATATTTTTGACACGACACACTCTCCAATGTCTTCCTCCCTCGATCTCTCAATGTCACACACACACACACACACACACACACACACGCAGGCTACTGTAAATACACACTGACGCATCACTTCCAAGCTTCCTTCCTCATTGCTCCATCTGCATCTGGTCTGCTCCTGCACGGCTTGTTCCTCAAGATGGACGAACGCCTAATCGAATGTACCTTCACGTTCCGTCTTCCCTCCTCTTGGGACCCCCTCATTAGGAAACCAATAATGACTTTGTGGATATTGAAACAGCTGTGTTTTGTTGGGGCTGGGTGGCGTGCTTCTCCTCAGCTCAAGGCTGGCGTGGTCTTAGTCCCGTTCCAATATGTACGTGCGAGACAGATATTCACACGCCCTTCAGGAAAGCCTGCCTCCTTTCTGCGTTTGCCGGTGCAGCTTCTGTGTGGCTGTGTGCCAACACCTGATGTGTCTTATAATGCGCCCCATTGATTTCCATTTTAAGGTTGTAAGCCGCCTCTCGTCATTTTTCACAGCAGTCCGTCAAGACGCGGGGGGGAGGGGGGTGGAACCGTGTAAAAGCCTCTTTCTTCGGCCGCCCCCACCTTGGATCGCCGAGCTAGGTGAGAGCAGAGCAGCGCCTCCCAGCCCACACACCCAGACTCCCCCCCCCTTCCTCAGGGCTTCTAAGTCCTTCCTTTGTCACAGCAGAAGGAGGTCACTCCTGTCTGCGATATGGACTTCCTGCCACGGGTGTTAGGACAAATCGTGTTATCACGCTCCAACCTCACAGATCTCCTGCCCCGCACACAGCCCTTGACTGCGAGGGCGAACGGCCGCTGCCTTTTTGGGAAACAGAAAACGAACGCCAAGCTGATTTGTCAGGATTTTGTTTATTTTTTTCCTTCCTTTCTACAGCCAGGCACAGATGTGACAACAGTGAGGTAGGGCGAAGAAAGGCTGCTCTTTCATGTGAAGTCTGCGTACTTGGGGGGGGGGGAACAATGGGAGTCAGGAAAGACTAAAACACCAGTAGGTTCTAGCTAAGCGTTCAGTGTGAAGAGGACGCGGAAACAAAATTCAGTTTTCACCCACTTTGACCGTCCACGCTTTACCACTTTACAAGAAAAGTGGATTGTAAACGGACGCTTTTGAAGCGAGCGCTCGTTAAGAATCCTCGTGAAGACGAAAGATTCCTTTGTTTCAGAAGTGACGTGCACATTCTTCTTATGAAATGTGTTGTTGTAGAGACCTTTCATGTCCATAGTCCCACACAAACCTCCTCTTTCCTCAGAGAGAATGGAGGAAGTAAGGAAGGACTAGAGGTGGAGAAGAGGTGGGGTTCAACTAGATAAAGAGAAAGGAAAAAATGCAAATTGAAGTTCAAAGTAATCTTTTCCCCACTACCCCTTGCTGCTCAGGTCACGCAGAGATTTTCATGGAAACCAATCTCTTTGCGGTAGTGCTATGCGGCTGCATCAGCCTCCTACATCATTAATGATAATGCCCCGTCGTGAGGCCTATACTCGGAGGTTCCACCTGATCACAGACAGTCCTCGGGCTAATCCGGTCATTGAAATGGGCGACGCATTTCTGTGTGCGACTGTTCACGTGGGTGCATGTGGGCGTCCGTGCGTGTGCGTTTGTGTAAACAGTAAGAGTTGGGGCGTTAGCGCGTCCGTCTGTGCAGCAATAAGACGCGAACGCGCGTGCGCGGCGGGTGGAGGGTCAGGGTTTCAGTGTTTGCGGTGACCCGTCCATTGCAGTATGGATCGGTCGCCGTTCGCCCTTCAGAATTGATCAAACATTACATGCATAAGCGCCGCTGCTCCACTTGAAATAACACAGTTCTATCATGTCTGCACACTCTCTTTCTTTGAGTAAGGAAAACACTGGGGCTGCGAGGGATCAATAAGTACTTTGCCGGCTTCTCTGAGTAATGGACCCGTTGATTACTAATACCATCGTGGGTTGCAGATGCAAGCATCTCCGTGCTCTCTCCCTCTCTCTTTCCAGCCTTAACCTTTTCAATCCCCCCTTCTCTATATCTTCTGTGTGCTCTCTCTCCTTTACTCCGCTCATTTAATACATCTCCCTAATGCCCTCTCCTCCCTCGTTCTGCTTCTTCTTTTAAGCCTCCGTCCTTACGCGCTCGTTTATTAACTGTCTTCCTGCAAACTCTCGTCCTTTCTCTCTCTCTCTCTCTCTCCCCCTCTCTCTCTCTTTCTCTCTCTCTCTCTCTCTCTCTCCTCCCTTCAGCTTTGTAAACTGCCGTCAGGGACGAGAGCATGTAACTCTCTGATTAGATTATATACCGTGTCTTTTTAGAAAGAGAGATTTATCTCTTTTCATTATTGGGAGAAAGCATTTAATCAATAATAGCGGGCTGGGGGGTGAATTTATGGCAGGCGCAGTCAGTTCAAAATCTTTTGGGTGGTGTTATTTACTGTGACAGGGTCCTTGGCTGCAGTCTCGAATCTGGGACTTGCCACAGGATGCCAGAGAAGGTGGCATGCTTGTCCCCCAGGGTGGCAGGCGGACAGCAGCGGTTTAGCGCTGACAGACAAACGCGTACGCTTATTAGAAGCCCAGGTACACGCCTTCCAAAGCGCCTAATCAGAGTCAAGACAAACTATCCTTGTCATGGTCATTTAAGAACCTGTTCCCTCCCAGTTCCAGGTGGCATGTGTCGGGTGACGCTGCACCCGTGGTGTATTTTGCAGTTCCTCTGCGAACGTACCCTAGACCTAACTTTGGCCCTTCCCCTCCCTCACCACTCCCCCTGGTCGCCCAGCACCGACCAGTATTTATTCGATTCATTTTTGGCAATTTCCTGGAGTGTAAAATGCTATCTTGCCCATGCTTGGCTTACCGCGCTGATGTCTGCCCTTGCGACCATCCACTCGTCTCGTCCAGGTTGGGTGTGTGGGGGTGTGTGTGTGTGTGTGTGTGGGGGGGGGGGGGGCAGGGAAAGGCAGCATAAAAAAACCCATGCGCCTGTAAGAGGCCTTAGACAACTCCTGGAAACTGTCATTTTGGCTTTGGGGCCGTGTGCTGGTCGTTGAATTGACTTTGCTTTTCTTCTCACCCCGTGTGATTCCGAGACCGAGTCCGCGCAATCCCTGGAACACCGCGGCTGTGCTCGGCCGGTTTCAGCCACAGGTACACAAATGGCCGTGCAGACGCACACTCCCAAACACACTGTGTGATTGGGTCCAGCCGGACTCTCTCTCCCACACACACACTCACACAGATGGTGATAGTGCACAACCACACCCACTCTCACACACCACTGGGTCAGTCTGTACATTTTTATATTTGCGGCTTGGAGTTTGCAGCCGCGAAATACCTCGTCCCTCTGTCATTTCCACATTCCCCATCCTGCGTTCCATTCATTCGATCGTAGCTGCGCCTCAACCTGCGATGCTCAACACCTAAGGGCGCCTGATGAAACCTTCGGGAGGAAAAGCTTCCAGATAGAATGTATTACACACACGAGGGTTGCTTGTGAAGCACAAACCTTTCCTGACCTGTCAGAAGGAATCACTTTGATTTCCAAACATTCCCTCATGGAGATAGCAATCTCTCTGGAACTGCATTTTTTTTTACTGTTTCAATTGATTGAGGAACCTTGCTTTTTTGACTTCATTTATGACCCTTATTAATTTGTTCAGGTTGCTGGCACAGTAAACATGTGTTATGCTCTAATTTGCCTCCCACCAACAGCAGCCTGGTGGACTCAGGATGCTTTCACACTTGTCTCTTCATGTGCACCCCCCCCCCCTTTCTGTTGAGGCAGAGTCTAGAGGGGTCCCTGGGTGGTCCTGTTGTGCTCCCCCCATCTCTCCCTTCCATCTCTCCCCCGCCCTTCCATGCGACCAACCCCCCACCCCCCCATCACTCTGTCTCCACTGAAAGGCCACTCTATGAATCAGAGGGAAACCATGGGGATATACCCAGCAGCCAATGTGCCCCCCCCTGAGGCACAGAGATACTGTACACTGACTCTTAAACGGAGTCGGTACCAGCATGGACTCCTGTCATCAGCCAAATTTGTGGTTTTGATCCTTCGGCAGACTTTAGTTTTTTTTAAAGGTTGATCTTCCCTACCATAAGTAACCCTCATCTCAACCCGAAATACCATACTTGAACCCTAAACCTTCCCTGACTTCTAACCCAACAACAAACCCTATCCCAAACCATTGAGTGATAGTAACACACACACACACACACACACA
>BROE01000028.1:5509635-5557839 GCA_036571765.1 Plecoglossus altivelis
TATTAAGTTTTATACCGTGTTCTTTTTAGAAAGGGGATTTAATCTTTTTCATTTTGGAGGCTTTTATTTGGGTGGGGGTGATTTTATGTCAGGCGCGTCAGTTCAAAATTCTTTTGGGTGTGTTATTTCTGGTGACGGTCTGGCTGCGTTCTCGAATCTGGGACTTGGCACAGGTGCCAGAGAAGGTGGCTGCTTGTTCCCAGGGTGGAGGCGCGACAGCAGCGGTTTGCGCTGACGACACGCGTCGCTTATTAGGCCGGTCACGCCTTCCAAGCGCTATCGAGTAAGCAATTCCTTTGTCTTTGGTATTTAGACTGTTCCTCCGTTCCAGGGCGTGTGTCGGGTGACGCTGCCCGTGTGTATTTTGGCCGTTCCTTGCGCGTCCTGAACTACTTTGGTTCCCCCTCCTCCTCCCTGGTCGCCGCCCTCGTATTTATTCGATTCATTTTTTGCAATTTCTGGAGTTAAATGCTATCTTGTGCCCATGCTTGGCTTACCGCGCTGATGTCCCCTTGCGACCATCACTCGTCTCTCCAGTGGTGGTGGTGGGGTGTGGGGGGGGGGGGGGGCAGGGAAGGAAGCAAAAAAAAACCCATGCAGCCCTGTAAGAGGCTTAGACACTCCTGGAAACTGTCATTTGGCTTTGGGGGCCGTGTGCTGTCGTTGAATTGACTTGCTTTATCTTCTCCCGCCCGTGTGATTCCGAGACCGAGTCCGCGCAATCCCTGGAACACCGCGGCTGTGCTCGGCCGGTTTCAGCCACAGGTACACAAATGGCCGTGCAGACGCACTACTCCCAAACACAGCTTGTGTATGGTCCAGCGGACTCTCTCTTCCCACCCACACACTCACACAGATGGTGATAGTGCACAACTACACCCACTCTCACACACCACTGGGTCAGTCTGTACATTTTTATATTTGCGGCTTGGAGTTTGCAGCCACGAAATACCTCGTCCCTCTGTCATTTCCACATTCCCCATCCTGCGTTCCATTCATTCGATCGTAGCTGCACCTCAACACCTAAGGGCGCCTGATGAAACCTTCTGGAGGAAAAGCTTCCAGATAGAATGTATTACACACACGAGGGTGGCTTGTGAAGCACAAACCTTTCCTGACCTGTCAGAAGGAATCACTTTGATTTCCAAACATTCCCTCATGGAGATAGCAATCTCTCTGGAACTGCATTTTTTTTACTGTTTCAATTGATTGAGGAACCTTGCTTTTTTGACTTCATTTATGACCCTTATTAATTTGTTCAGGTTGCTGGCACAGTAAACATGTGTTATGCTCTACTTAGCCTCCCACCAACAGCAGCCTGTGGATCAGGAGCTTTCACACTTGTTCTGTTCAGTACCCCCCCCCCCCTTCTTTGAGGCAGATGAGCTAGAGGTCCCTGGTGTCCTGTGTGTCCCCCCCATCTCCCCTTCCCTCCCCCCGCCTTCCACTCACACCAACCCCCCACCCCCATTCACTCTGTCTCCACTTGAAAGCCACTCTATGAATCAGAGGGAAACCATGGGGATATACCCAGCAGCCAATGTGCCCCCCCCTGAGGCACAGAGATACTGTACACTCACTCTTAAACGGAGTCGGTACCAGCATGGACTCCTGTCATCAGCCAAATTTGTGGTTTTGATCCTTCGGCAGACTTTAGTTTTTTTTAAAGGTTGATCTTCCCTACCATAAGTAACCCTCATCTCAACCCGAAATACCATACTTGAACCCTAAACCTTCCCTGACTTCTAACCCAACAACAAACCCTATCCCAAACCATTGAGTGATAGTAACACACACACACACACACACACATCTGTCATGTCTGTCAGCAGGGCCCATGCGGATAAAACTGGGCTCAGATTCTGTTTCATGGCTCCGTGCACAGCTTCGATGGGTTTCCACGTAAATGTCAAACTCCGACCTTTTGGTAACAATTTACTCAGGGCTGAGGCAGGATACTGTACATACCTCGTAACTCTTTTTAGGGTGGACTTGTGGTCATCTTTTAGCAACAATACTCACACATACATGGCCTCGCTCAACTATAACAAGGCAAAATAGCCCTGGTCTTAGTCAAAGATCGGTTGGATGGCACTGTTTACAGTTATACACTCAGTTGCACATTTTGTCACCAGGCAAACCACTAGGATGTAAAGGACAGATCAAATCCATTGATACACAGACTAATTGGACGATGAGATAGATCTAAATTAGCTTTTGCTGCACTGGAATATATTAAGCACATTCCTATTGGTAAGGATGAACCGGTCTCTAACGGGTGCATGGGTGTACGTGTGTTGGCCTTTGCCAAAGGTCTACTGTTTCGGTGCCGTTATACAACGCTCGCGATCAATGATGGGTAAAATTCAAGCTGTGGATGTCGGTTTGGGTTCAACGCACGCGCGTGTGTGTTTGTGCATATCCATGACCTTTACGTGCAACTTCCCGCTCATGACCGTCGGTTTGGACGTTAGCAGAGAGATACCAGTGTCTCCCCATTTACAGCCACTTAAACATGCCCGGCTACCCTACCAGCGCCGCTCCTGTCATTGGTCACAGCCTTGGCTAAAACGAGAAAAGCCTACTGTACCATCTATCTCCATCTCGCTCTTTCCCTTCAGCCCTCTATTTCCAGTCCTGCGACCAACGGTGATTGATGGCGGGATTGATATATGATCCCTTTATACCCTCAGCAGGGGTGACGGCAAAGTCTGCAGAGTCGGAAAATATCTATATCTTGTGTATAGTATGTGTGTCACCTCCTCCTGAGTTACAGAATATGAACACGGTGTTCACCGTTAGCAGTGGGTGGTTCGGCAATTAGAAAGGAGACTATCTTAGGGATGCTGAATGCGCCGGTAAATATAGAAAGGCTTTCGTGTGGCGCACCAGTAGCATTGGCACAAGTGGGGAAGTCTGTAATTGAGAGTTAAGCGTTCACGGGTGTGTGAGAGGTTATTAGTGCGGAACGCTGGCGGATTTTCGCCGAGTATCCGATTGCATTGGGGGTACACCCCGGAGTGGGTCATGTGGTGAGCCGGGCGCTCGCTGTTGCCACCTGTTCACGCTGAGGAAGCACCTAGTCAAATGAACCTCGCAGCACTCTGGAGTTCTCCAGGGAACCAGAGAGCTACTACATTTGACTGAAGCACTCTTCACACTAAAATCACATTACAGGTAGAGGAGGCACTCAGAAACACACACATTGGTTGAGACACGTCAGACACACACACACACACGCGCACCTGGAAACATTCCATGGTGTGTGTGCATACACAATCATCCTCACACAAACGACTACAGGAGTAACACACAAGAACACCCAGGCAGGCAAAGTACATGCAAACAAACACAAAGCACATTGGAACTTGTCACATCAAAAATAACTGAACCTGCCTGTCCTACCTGCTACAAAATTATTCTTAAAGCTGGGTCTCCGTGCCCCGTCTAATATTAGTTTCCAGAGTATATGCCTAGTTGCCTAGTTACATTGAGTAAGCCAATTACCTCTAGCTATTATGGTGCTGTAGTCACACTTCCCAAGGCCTATCCTTGTTTGACCCTAGCATCGACCCAAGCGATCTCTGACCTTGTCCACAGAAGCCAATCAGAGTTAAACTCAGCACCCCTCTCTCCCCTCCACCTCGGACTGACCCCATTAAATCAACGGCAGGTCAAAGGGTTCGGAGGTCAGGCTTGACTACAGGTAGCAGGGTGGGTCCACATCAATGCAGTTGGACTCCCTGGGCGGCCATGCCGTTCCTTTTAACTGATTAGGAATGACAGCACGCTCACCTTCATGTGGAACACACCGTTGAAAGACAGTGTCGAGTAAAGGGACTTTGATTCACGGGGCGCTGGCTCGTGACCAGGTCCAAGAGATGAGAGACAACAAGCTACCAAAAAAGACACACCCCTTCCCAACATCTACACTCAAAAGAAAATGTCCCCCTCCCAAAGAAAAAAACGATAGATAAAAACGGAGATACACACCAAGGGAGGTGGAGCCAGAAAGTGCCTGTGCAGTTCTCCTGACAGGCAGTAGAGGGCACTGTGTGCTTTTTTTGTGTGTCCACCCATTCTTCCCCCCTCCCCTTCCCTTAGCTGACAGGCTGCTCTCCTACCTGGCGTCCACTGGACCAGGAGATTTAAACAAAGACGGTTAATATCAATCAACGGGCGCGTAAACACGCTCATAACTCACTTCAGTGATTAAGCTGCAGTGAGTCAGCCGTTCGGGCGTGTCGGAAAATGGGGAGGTGGTGGTGGTGGGGGGGGGCGTGAGTGTGAGTGTGTGGGGGAGAGAGGAGAGCGCTCTTAAAAGCTAGATGGGCATAAAGTGCCGTCCAACAAAGAAGAAAGGGGGGGGGGGGACTCAAGTGACAAATTGAGAGGTATGGGGAAGTAAGAGTCTGTGAGAGAAAGGACGAAAGGCACTCCAAAGATGTGTGGAGGAGAAACATGAATTAAGCTGTTTGACGTTTTCTCTTGTATTCGTGAGTCAAATCCGCTTGTTAGGAAAACAACAGAAACAACCTGTGAATAATCCATGCAGCTTACTTTCCGTAATTAACAGAAGATACAGCGATGCACACCGCCATGCATCATTATCGCTAAGAACGTCATTGCCGTCGTAGTGTGGGCAGGAACAGGACCTGCCTTTTGTACCTAACCCCCTCTTCACGTTGCAGTCCACGCAATTACTGTCAGCCTACAAATTACTTATAGAACTGGCTTCCCGCCCACGAACGCCAGAACTTTCTACACTTGTACTTATATCCTTCTTTTTGTCACGCTCGCAGCTCTCTGTCTAGATTGAACAAAGTACGTCTATTAAACCAAGCTCGGCTAGTGACTTGCTGCAAGTTTTTTTTGCAAGACGCCGAAAGGCTTGTAGGTAAAGCTCACGTCGTGAGAGAAGGCCACTCCGAGAGGGCCTGTTCTGTCACGAAGCCACCACTGAACGCCAATAAGCTCCTCTCAGAGCACCTCAGCGAATGCTGGCTTCTGTTAGCACTCTCGTTCTGTCCCTTGCTCTCTCCTCTCCCTCTCATTCAGTGTGGTATGCGTGTATCTTCCCCGCTGTTTAATAATGCTGAAGGAACAGTCAGGAAGATCGAGAGAATTCTGGAAAGGGTTCGTTCAAGAGTAGGAGGAAGCAGTTGGGTTAGCAGTACTCCAGGGACCATAATGCATTGCAGTCTGGCTCCATTCACCAGGTGACTCCGGAGACATTTCTTCTCCATTTTCTTGGCTCCTTGAAAATAAATAGGCAGTTTCTGCCAGAAGCACTGTGGATACACACTCGCCTGAGCAAGGGTAATTCCGATTCGACTTTTCAGAAGCACAACATCGGGTTACATACTATCATCGAGCATGGTTCATTGGTGAAAAACCAACTTCAGCGTTAACTGCGTTACTGTAAAGTGTAAGTGTTAATGAAACAATGTATTTCACTTCTACTGTGTCATGCAAAATATTGCTATAAACTCAGCAGCAGTGAGGTTAAAAAAACCTTTTGCATGCTAGCCAACACAACATAACAGAACATCCCTAATTAGCTGAGTGCCTACAAGGATAGCTCAATGTCTGTTGTGTTATACTAGCTGACAGCTGAGCTAACCATGTAGCTTTAAGGCTCACTCATAAGCCGGAAGAGGGACGCAATCACAATGCTCTTTTCCATTCTAGGGTTCATAAAGAAGCTGTTGTTTACTCCAATTAGCTTTGAGAAACCCTGCAGTCGAACAGAGAGGCCGTTCAGTGAAACAGTTTAAGGTTAAGTGCAGACCAATTCAACGAAAATGTACTTGGGCTGTACAGTAATCTGCTCCACTCACTGTCTGCATGACTGGGTCCAGTCTGGGAGACGCTCAGATGGTGGAAACACCAAAGATGGCTTTCGAATCTGTTGCAATTTTTCTAGCTGTGACCTTCCAGCGTTAGTAAGTCATTTATTGGTGGTCCATATCTTTTATCCAGAGATTTGTCTATAGGATCAAATGTTAAAGGGACTTTGAATGACCTCAGAGCTAATGTGTTTATTTAAGATACCCGAGGAACACAAGAAGATGGGTTGTAGATTCCTGTGTGAGGCAAGATTGGAGATTACACTGAGTCAACCTTATTCATGTTAGACATATTGCACCTGGTTCCATTTTTTTCAACACGGGTGTGCGCTGTGGAATGAGAATATGGAAAAAGCCATAGGAAACTGTCCTGTTATGCAGACCTACTACGCATCCATATGAAACACTAGACCAAAGCAGACCAAGACGGTTCAACAGCATGGCCCATTCTTCATGATAACCTTCAACAAACGCTGTGTCATGATTTGCAATCAATACACAATTATCCTAGAAGCAGCGCGAATGTCTTGTTTATGTCCAATCATTTTTCCGTAATGGTTCCACCTGACCTGTGGCAAGACCGAAGAGAGCGGAGAGCAAGATGGACGATCCTCCGGAGATATTTAAACCGTTGTCTGGTGAAGCCAGCAGCTACTTCCTGAAGCTGGGAAGCGTTGTTCAGAACCTGGAAGTAATTGCTGGGATGTTGATTTTGGATGTTTCGGACAAAGTCCCTGGAAGACCATCCTGTTTTTCCATGAACACCGTGTCCATTTGTTTTACTTTAACATAATGCTGCATTTACCCAATAGCAACAGGTACAGCCTAGTACGCAAAGGCGATGAGGAGTTGATGTGGACAGCGTGTCCTCGTACACCCACTTGCTCTCCCAAGGGCAAGACTGTACTGTGTCTATGAGCAATCAAGGTTGGCTGGGTCAGTCTTGTGTCAAAGGAGATCGGTAACTCCTCCTTCCCTCTGGCTTAGGTGGTGGTCAGGTATCCGATATTCCCATTAGTCTCGTGCTCTTCTGCTGGCGGCTGACATGGAGGAAAATAGCCCTCTGGTGCAGGTCCCCCGCCATTGTCGCTGGCTTGATGGCACAAGTCCAAAAAAAACGAGGTCTTCTATTGGCTTATATCCCTCTATATGGACGAGGTCTACCTCAACGGGAGATACGAGATCCTCTCCTGGCGTCGTGTCTGCCTGTCAATGCTTAAATTTCCACAGGGACAACTTGGACATTTGAGGCGGGTTCAATATGTTCAGGGCCGACATTAGACCTGGGGATGACTTATAGGTATGCAAAGGAAGAATGCACCGAAGACAAGAGATCTTATGAGATGTAGGAAGATGTCATTTTGAATTTCAACGTAGGGGTTTAGATTTTTGGGAAAGAGAGAAAGAATGTTATATGACAGCATAGAGAGAGAGCGGTGGGATGCATGACTTACTGAGAGTAAGTGACTTCCCACGAGGTCATCTCTGACCACCCTGATTGTCTCTTACATTTCTAAAAGGTGCAATTAGCCCAAGGCTTCCGTTTCAATCTTGCAGAGCATGCGCACAAATTCGCCCCAAACACCCAAACAGCAAACTGACTGACACCTACGTTGAAATAGCACCCCAACCCCCCAGCCCCCCCCCAAACCCACTCTGTGCTGTAAGACCAACATCATACTAAACTGCTGTAGGCATGGGAACATTTATATTTTCTGCTCTGTTAACTTGAAACCCCCCTCACCAGAGACAAAGAGAGGCTAGAGTCGGATGGATGTAACCCAGAACCAATCTGACGTGTGGCTGGGGTGGGTTATTAAATGAGAAGGCATTATTCTAATGCAAGCAGACAAAAGGGTAAGGGACAAGAAAAATGGAAATTTTGCTGAGTCAGCGGAAGGCCTATGAATGGCAGATGAATGCCAATGAGCAAGTGCAGTGGACAGTATATCTCCTCTGAAGGGTTTGTGGATAACAAACTGATCCTGTATGAAAGGAATGGAATAAGGAGACACCACACATCACTGGCATCTGACTCTTGTCAAAACGGCATTGATTTTCCTCGCGCTTGTGTCATAGCCGTTCTCGCAGACTCCACGTCTGCCGACGAGGAAACGATGCTGTTCAGTTTGATTAGATCGGCATGAGCGACTGCGATTGGAAAACGAGCCCATTTTCAGTTTGCCTGCATTGATCTATATTTTGTTGCGCCGAGGCGGCGTCTGTTCAACGGGTTTTGCCTGCAGATCAGTGGCTACACTGGGAAATGCAGTGATCCGCAATCTTCTACCACATACTCCACTTCACTACCCCCCCTTCCAAAGCCCCACACACACACTCACACGCCAGCTCTGTCTTGCGCAAGCCAATCTATTCCGGGTGTGGTGTGCCCCAAGACCAAGCCAGCTTGCTTGACCTGTCACACGGACACAAGAAAATAATCTATACTCTCTCTGTCCCTCCCTCTCTCCTCCCTTTTTCCTTCCTTCCTCTCCTTTAACTCCCTTCAGAGCGTCTGATCAATGTCACAGACGTGGACTCGTGCTCTGGTGGGGAGCTGAGATGTGTGTGTGTTGGGGTGGGGGCGGCGGCGAAGGGGGTGGTGGGGGTGTTGTCAGCTGTACTGGCACAAGGAGCGAGGGGAGGAGAGGGCAGGGAGGTAATTTATGTCTGATTGTAGCCTTCTCTGCCCTGCAAAGAGCCCCCCTCCTCCTCCTCTCTCTCCTGGCACTTGTAAGGGCGACCCTCACAAGTCAATGTTTGGGCTCTTATCTGGAATTATTCATGATCCGCCGGGTTCGGCTGCGGCTTTAATCATACGCCTGCTACCCTTCAAGACAGCGACCCAAGCCAGCGCTCTCCTCCTCGCTGTGGGTGGGCTGACCAATCACCGCTTTGACGGCCGTCTCCGTCACGGCCGTTTTTCCCCTCTTGCTTTGTAGAGCGACCTGTTACAGGATCTCTCTCCCACTAACCCTGTCAGAAGACATGCTGTGTTGTGAAGACCACAGCCTGCCATAAGTGGATGTTGAACTCATAGATTCTGCATGGACTGCATAAGTACACTGTTGAAAACATGACCGAAAGCATCTGCACGATAGCAAACCTCACGCCTGGATGAGTGCAGTTGTTTAGTCCATAGTGGCTGTCGAGATCAGCAAACCCATTACTCTCTTTTCAAATTCCAGCCCCGGACCTAATGAGACCAAGCCGTCAGATGAGTGCCTATTCTGGTGTCACCAAAGAAACGCTATGCATTTACTTTAATAGTTAAGGTTCCTACAAAAGTGGAATGGCTTCAAAGGTGACCACATCTTAGTCACAGTAGAGAACGGTCTGACATAACATGATCTCCGTTCTTCCTGAATGGAAAGTGGATTGTCATGAATTGACTAAGAAGGATGGGAGATGGTCCAGAGTGCATTTTGTGTTCAGTTTTATAGACAGTCAGAAGCAATTCCATCACTGGATTACTGACCTGCTCTATGAACAGACAAGAGCATTTTAACCTGAAGTTGTTTCATATAATTTACAGAATTCATGAATGTGTCGTTCATTGCATTCGCAGTAGTGTGCTGCTGGGCAGGAAATGATTTATTGTTGTGGTGGAATTATTGAAGCTACAGAATATTTTCTTCTCACAAACTACTGACGGACCTTGACGTAGTCTCCCTTTAGCGGTAAATGTATTCTTGGGTAGGACTTGACACAAGTGCAAATAGTTCTTCCTAGAAAAGCCAACAAACTTGGTTACACAAAGTATGCAGTAGAAGCACAATACCCTTTCTTCTGTTCAACTTGAATGAGCTCAAATCAATAGCACAAGGCAGGTCCTTCAAGGCCTGGAGAGAGCTCTGAACAAACATGTAACGTTTTTGCTTTGCACTTCTCTAATTATATTGATGTGGTTTTTTGTTCCACAGTAACATGATTGTAACTCGGGCTCCACTTGTGTTTTCGTCTCGTCCGCTAGTCTCCAGTTTCTATTAGCTGAGACTCTCTGAGGCCTTTGGCACACCCTGAGTATTTTTCCTCAATTCTCCATTCTTTCTATCGTTATTCATTCAGTCATATTATTCCAGGAAAACGACTCCTGGTGGTGAAGAGTTAGTGAGGTCGTTGAACTAGATAATGTGATTCCTTTAAAAATGTACAGTGGAGCTAAACTATGCTTTTAGCATATGTTGCTGTGGTTATTCAAGACAGAAGTAGTGTCAAAAGTCCTATTCTCTGCAGAGGGGAAAATTTGACTGGAAGATACACAGTTTTTTGGTGTTGTTTTCTTTCGTGACACACGCTGTGTATTGTTGTTGACAATTCACCGGTATTTGACAGTCAAACCCTCCAAACTCTACCTCTTACCCACCCACTAAATGCAGACTTCGCCGACGCACAAAACCAGACAAGTGACATTTGGAGTTCCTTTACAATCTTGTGCGTCTCCACCCCGCACATCACAAAGGCAGCTTTCCGAAAACACGGAGCGGGCTTTAGCGTAGTGCTGTCGGTGAGGCATGGAGAGTTGTCAGTGCGTGATGCGAGCGAGAGGAGCTGGCCATGTTTCATCCATGAGACCTTTTCTATTTCATTTTTCTTCACCTCTCGGAGGGTTTCATGCCCAGGGCCAGACATTCATTTTTATGACGTACACAAATGTAATGTAAAAGTCCAACAAAGTCATGTAATACACACGCTCACACACACATACACGGACCAGATCTCTAGTCCCTGTCAGGAAACTAATGATTTTTTCAAGACCAACGTCAATAATAGGTTGCAGAGGTAGAGGTTCTACCGTACATAATGCCTCCTCTTTAGTCAACCTGTAGGGTGTCAAACGCCATCCTGTGTTTTGATTGGATTGAATTTGACAAGCTTAATGGGTCTAAAATGCTGGCCAACAGAGGTTGACCCCTGAGTTCAAGTCCGCGTCTGTCTCCCCCCGATTGTAATTATCAAACCTAGACCCTTAATCCTCTCCATTTGTTTTCATTCCGCTGTGTATTCGGTGAGGTGGGGAAAAAAAACGAAACAAGATGCTGCTTCCGGAGAACGCCATTGTTCGATTGGAAACCATACAACAGGGACATGACCGTGTGACCCAGTGACAGAGACCTTGACAGTGCAGGACTTGCAAGCCAATGATACTGTGCGACCACGCATTTGACATTTTAACTTCATTTTAGCAGCGCAATAACTGGAGTCAGACTGGGGGACGCTGGGTTCGTGGCAGGCCATAAGAACTGGACTATTAGAAGCAATTTGATCATACATTCGCCTGGCTTCTATTTCAGGGTGCTCTCCTCACTCAAGTAGGGTCAACTTATCAGATTAAGGGGCACTGCTGAAGGTTGATATCAAAAGGAACTGGAGAGCAAGAACGCTTTGTAGGCTCAAACCTAGATTTCCTTTCATGCCGGACAGCATTATAAAGTATAATACCGAGGCACTGTTCAGGAAGTCAATAAATGCATATCCTGCAGTTGTCTGTCCTCTGAATCTGTCTCCAAGCACTAAGTAAAAACGCCCGGCGCCTTTTTTTGTGTAAAAGTTGAAGTCTGGTAGTTACTGTCTATTCCTGTCTGTTGGTTAGTTTACATATCATTTAAGGAGAATGACTGACTTCAGGATAGGGTGACGATGTTAATGAATGCCTGACGCATTTCTTAAATACCAACTCTTTTTATTCAGTCAGATTTTTCAGTCTTCACCGGACTAAGGCTGTTGAGGCCTGTACTTTGTCTGAACCTGCATGTTGGATACGTTTTTAAGTGTAAAAATCCTTTTCTTCCTCATCTTGGTCAGCTCTTAAGACCGGCACTCTCTACTCGCTGGCATCCATCTTGACTTTGGGGAGTGATTGAAACACGCTCGGTTTCTCTTCGAAACGCAGCAAGAGCCGTTTGGTTCCACTCCGCTTCCGCAGAGACGTTCCTCCCGCTCTCAAGCCGCTCAGGGAAATGAGGCTCTGCGCTGTTTGATTTGACGGAATAATGGCACGCTAAGAATAGGGTTCACTAATCCATCCGCGAGGCAGGAAGGCTATCAGGATGTGGGTGTGCGATGCGTTGCCCCTGTAGGTACGTCTGAATGGTAGGGAAGGGCTCGGATGGATGTATGCAGATGAGCGGAGATTTCAAGCAAGGAATTACCTTTAATCCCTTTGGTGGAAATGATCCAGCCCCAAAACGTCCTGTCACAACTCATTGTGGCTTCACTGTCACAGACGTCCGTGCACATTCCTGCTTCATCTTTGAGACTAAATCAGTGAACCACATCAGGGTTGAGCGGACAATTAACAACATTTCTGCTTCCTCTTCCTCCCTGGCAATATTTTCCTTCCACAGGTTCCACATAGTTCTTTGTGGGTGATTTATTACGGAGTGGAAAGCTTACCTCCTTGAACTATCTATGAATATCTGTTCTTGGGCTTTGTTTGCAAGATCACGACTGTTAATCCTCCACAATGCTTTGGGTTCCTTGTACTCAGACAGTATTCAAAGCAAGCAGCGCCAAATACAATAATGCTACTTATTCTTTCCAACTTTTATTGTGATAAAAGTGAAGGACTCCTAAGGACTCACACTAGGCTACTTTTGCAATCATCTGGCATAGTCCTAGAAACAGGGTATCGTGGGTTAAGGCACTTGTGACATCCAGAAGTTACAGACGAGAAAACCTTTGAGAGTGTGTCAATCTGAAGTCCCTAAATGAGATTTGCCGAAAAGGTCATCCGAAACAGTCATGTAAACATTTTGACCACATGCTTCAGACAGCAACAGCATGAAAAGTCTTCGAAAACCATTGGACATGAATGTTTTTAGAGCGGCAGAACAAAACAGACAATTGAAGTGGAAAATGACCATGTTCCCACAGGTTACTTCTCTCGCCCTTGTTATTTCTTTGCCCTGTTCTGTGTTGGATTACTCACCCTCCAAGCAGGTTCAAAACCACCTTCAAATAACTCGACTATCGATCAAACCAAGGTTGAATGTCCAGTAAGTGCGGCGAGCACACAGAAGGCTTTCTGTACCCTCGCAGCACCTAATCCTGACCCCGTTAGTCGACATTCCCCTCTCCATCGCTTTTTTTCTCTCTATCTCTCTTTCTCCAAACCTAATAAAGAATTTTCACAGTCATTAACTTGTGGAGGCGGAATATGCCCTGTTGACCACACCATGTTGCATCAAAGAACAAGCTGCACGATAAGAATAGACTCGTCCGCCGCCGTTACCGTGGCAATCCTTCTGAAACCCTGCGCGTCAACATATATCTCTCATGCCCATTCTCTCCGTGCCTCCCCTCAAACAAAAGCGGCCTTGTTCCTCTTCCCTCTCTTTTTTTCCGTCCGACTTTCCCCCCGCGCCGCGTTATTAGATTTCTTAGCGAGATGGCAGACAGATGGGGAGAGGTTTCTCTCAAATCCAGACAGCTGATCCCCTCCCTAATACAGCCCAGCTGAGAGGATATCTCCTTTTCTCCCCCCCTCCCCTCCCCCCCCCCCGCTCTTGTACCTGTGATGTGATATCGAGTTGCAGAAATAGAGCGATGCCAGACACATTCTGTTCACCCGGCAGCCAGGGGGGCTTGAAAGACGACCATCTGTAAGCAATGTGCCTCACATGTGAACAAGCCGTGCAGGAAGACAAATGCCCGCTCGGGCGTGGTTCACCCGCTCAGCGGTCCTCGCGCGTGGACAATCGAGCGGATGAAAGAGGCCGTTCTTATTTGATGATGAACAGTGTTCCGCTGCCTTACGTTCCAGAGCCTGTGTTCATCGCGCATCTCATGGTGGCACTTGTGACTTAGGATCAATTGTTCAGGGTGGGGGTACTAGTGACTAATGAACTTGGTGGCCTGTCTACAATCCAGTACCATATCAACAAACGCAGCGTTCATTGTAGAACATGTATCAAGTTCGAACATGGGATTTTTGAAGTCAACAATATTTCTACTCTGTACTGTTTTGAGAACGTCTCATAACGTTATCTGGATTTCCGTTGGCAGCAAGCATTCTCACGCTCAGCTGTGTCATTTCAACCCCCAAGGATATCCACCAGATAGTAATGTTTACACATGGTCCAGTGTACCCTTCACACAGCTTGCCCGTTGAAAATATAACACTCTTTTACTAGTCTCGAAGAGAGCTTAGTTGGACGGAAGAGTAAAGAGGGAATAAATATGAGGGGGAGCTCATCCTTTACTCCCTGTCTTTATAGTCCAGTAAAGGATGAATTGGCACTCCATTTTTTTCTGCTGATTTGAAGCAATCGTGCCTTCCCCCCTTCCCATCTTTCACAAGCCAGCATTCGGGACACTGTTCCCATCTTCCAGCCTGCTAACTTCGTGCCTGGAAGCACTCAATTTGCTATTCAGTCACTAGGACGCAGGTAGAAACCCCAGATAATGTCAGTCACCATTAATCATAGTTATTACTGTTAGGCAGACAGGCTGGCAGGTTGTATGGATGGATCTTTGCATTTGTGTGTGCGCGCGCGCACACGTCCCCTCACGTGTGCTAGAGTGTGAGATTGCATGTCGATGAGTGTGGCAGTGATAGTGTGTGTACTTCTACTGCCCACATACCTGTGAAAAATAGTTGCAAGTGTGTGCATGTCTGTTCATGTTATTGGTATTGAATTTGTTTTTCACCCTGAGGGGTGACCATGCATGGGTCCCAAACTGTGCAAGCGAAGGCTCTTCCTCGTAGATAAAAGCATGCATCGTCATGATGTGATTTTCCCGTCGCTCCTTTTCCCTTCTCTCCTCCCTCAGTGTGTCTTCATGTCAGTTCCATTTATCTCTACCCAGAAAACCCTAGACCCTCGTTGGGTTCTTTTGCTACGATTATTCTAAGAATTGATTATGCTTTGCCGTTCTGGAAACACGGAACTCAATCTGTTGTGACGTGAGGAAAGAGAGCTCGGGGAATCAACGATCCGAAACCACTCCAGTTAATTTTGTCGATGACATGGCCATCATTGTAATGTTGTAATAGAGTCATGACAGCCCCGGTTTGACGTCGAACGGTAGAGTGTAGTTTAATCAATTCATACTGTTGGAAGTGTCGCTGTGTCGTTCCTCCGACCACATCAGAAGTGCACTAGCACCCTTTCTTATCGACACCATCAAGGCAAATAAAAGAAAAAAGAGGGGGAGGATTGTGTTTCTTTCTCATCTCTACAATGGACCTTCAAAGGCTCCTCCAAGATGAACTGACTCCAATCACTTCCCTCCTTCATTACTTCCCTGGTGGGGCTTTCGAACAAAAGCAACCAACGTTTCCATTGAGCAAAGTGAGCGCTAATGTCAGACTTCATTTCTCCATGACTACACGTTCATCGAAAGAGAGAGGTGCAGTTATAAGAGTTATAAAGGGAACATTGGCGTTTGTTTACCAGTTACTCCGACGTTGTATCTTAATAAGGACATCTCCTTCATCCGAGATAACTAAGCGATCTTCCACATCTGCACGATGCTAAATTGGTTTTGCAAACCAGGCCAACACGAGTTCACTCCGACAGGAAGTGTCACTGAAAGAGGAGGAAATGGAATCACACAGTATTCCCTGGACCACTCACCCCTTGACCAATCACCTTCTGACCACAGGCACTCCCTTTGCGCTGAACTTCACCAAAAAATCTGCAACTGTTACATATTTATAGCTCACATTCCCTTGATTTTAGACAATGTAACATCAAGGTTGTGTGCCATTGAATCGATTCTCTATTGATAATTGGCACACCAACTTTACCACAGAAGAGTTCCTGCTTTGAAAGCTATGTTTTGCCAACAGGTGGAGTCATTCATGTTCTACTGCCAATCCCTGGGAGATGCAGTGCCGCTTGTTCCCAATTAGGGGTCACGGGTGACTGAAGACTAACCTAGTAACTTCGGGCCATAGGCAGGGTACATCCTGGACTGGGGCCAGCAGGGCTAACACAGAGACACTGACAACCATTCACTCTCATATTCATTCACTAAGGGCAATTTAGAATTTTCCAATTAACCTATCACATGCTTGTCTTTGGACGGTGGGAGGAATCTGGAGTGCCCAGAGAGAGCATGCAGACACCGCCCAGAGATATCATGTGATGTTGGATTTGGCCCTAGAATTGAACCCACAATCTCCTTATCGGGAGGCAAGGGCTCTAATCATGCTGCCACTGTGCACCCCAGATGGAGTCTAACAAGGTAAAAGAACTGCCCTTGTGATTGGACATTTAAATAAACTAGACTACAAGGTGTTCCTTTTACATCCATATTAGCTCTGAGGACAGTAGCCATTCGACTTCATTAGGATCTATCGATAACCTGCCGTCCAAAATTCACGTTTAATCAATTCATACTGTTGGAAGTGTCGCTGTGTCGTTCCTCCGACCACATCAGATGGGCACTAGCACCCTTTTTATCGACACCACTCAAGGCAGATAAACAGAAAAGAAGAGGGGGAGGACCTCTGTGTTTCTTTCTCTCTCTCACATTGGGACCTTCAAAGGCTCCTCCAAGATGAACTGACTCCAATCACTTCCCTCCTTCATTACTTCCCTGGTGGGCCTTTCGAACAAAAGCAACCAACGTTTCCATTGAGCAAAGTGAGCGCTAATGTCAGACTTCATTTCTCCATGACTACACGTTCATCGAAAGAGAGAGGTGCAGTTATGAGAGTTATAAAGGGAACATTGGCGTTTGTTTACCAGTTACTCCGACGTTGTATCTTAATAAGGACATCTCCTTCATCCGAGATAACTAAGCGATCTTCCACATCTGCACGATGCTAAATTGGTTTTGTAAACCAGGCCAACACGAGTTCACTCCGACAGGAAGTGTCACTGAAAGAGGAGGAAATGGAATCACACAGTATTCCCTGGACCACTCACCCCTTGACCAATCACCTTCTGACCACAGGCACTCCCTATGCGCTGAACTTCACCAAAAAATCTGCAACTGTTACATATTTATAGCTCACGTTCCCTTGATTTGAGACAATGTAACATCAAGGTTCTGTGCCATTGAATTGATTCTCTATTGATAATTGGCACACCAACTTTACCACAGAAG
The DNA here is from genome assembly GCA_036571765.1 of Plecoglossus altivelis. NCBI lineage: Eukaryota > Metazoa > Chordata > Actinopteri > Osmeriformes > Plecoglossidae > Plecoglossus > Plecoglossus altivelis. Next base: position 5,526,546 of record BROE01000028.1, read on the forward strand.
AGTTCCTGCTTTGAAAGCTATGTTTTGCCAACAGGTGGAGTCATTCATGTTCTACTGCCAATCCCTGGGAGGGATTGCAGTGTTGCTTGGGTTCATAGGTGACTGGAGCCTAACCCAGTAACTTTGGGCCATGGGCAGGGTACATCCTGGACTGGGGCCAGCAGGTTGCACACAGACAACCATTCACTTTATTTTTTTTTCAAACACTTTTTTTTTTTTAGGGGCGTAATTTAGAATTTCCAATTAACCTGTTACATGCTTGTCTTTGGACGGTGGGAGGAATCTGGTGTGCCCAGAGAGAGCATGCAGACAGAGATATCATGTGATGTTGGATGTTGGCCTAGAATTGAACCCACAATCTCCTTATCGGGAGGCAAGGGCTCTAATCATGCTGCCACTGTGCACCCCAGATGGAGTCTAACAAGGTAAAAGAACTGCCCTTGTGATTGGACATTTAAATAAACTAGACTACAAGGTGTTCCTTTTACATCCATATTAGCTCTGAGGACAGTAGCCATTCGACTTCATTAGGATCTATCGATAACCTGCCGTCCAAAATTCACCACATGACAACATCACAGCGACATGGCCTTTTAGGAGACAATGGATTTTCTCACTTGGTTGCTCAAGACAGTTACACAGCACAGCAAAAAACACGGAAGGCCCCAACACCTCAAACCAGCGCAGGGTTGCTCGACAGATCCATAACACTGTCATATTTCAGCATCGGTCGTGTCAACCTGGATGCGAGAGAGTGATGGGTAGGGCCAGAGGGGGCGGCCCAATTGGAGGGAGGCAATTAGAGAAAGAGCTCCTTTGATGGGAACTGACATGTTTGCAACCGCAGAGGCGCTGGTGAGGAAGTCATGGATGTGTTGCAAGCTAGTGTTGCCGGTAACGAGAGTGACATTATTATGGTCGTCATCTCACACCACCCCCCACCCCTCACTCCTGCTCATGGTCACCCTTCCTTCCCTTCATTATTTGTTTGCATATAAATTAAGAGCGAAAGTCTTTGTGTCCATCTGCCCCCCCAACCCCCCCTCCCCCCCCCCTCCCCTGTTTGAAGTAGAGAGAGAGACAGATAGAGGGAGAGAAAATACTTGTGTCTAAACTCGTGGATTTCACTGCGACCTGATCAAAGCTGTCCATCTCACTGATGTTCGCTCCACCATGCCTACCCAGAGCCACTCCAAAACAGTTGCGCTTTTCTTCTTGCGTCTTTCATCCGTCCATCCTCTTTTCCGTTTGGCAGCTGTTTTCACCTGCCCCAACCCGACCTCCCTTTATGTCCCGAATGAAAACGGAAATCCTGATTGTTCATTAGAGCAATATTTACAGCGTGAATAACCATGTTATGGTGGCAATAATTGATATGGTTTGCTGCTTTAGATCTTCACAGCGAGCGGGTGAAGAGAGAAAGAGAAAAGAGAGGGAATGCAGCTACAGTGCTTTGTGATTAAGTGCTTGAGCAGAGGCGGATAATTCTGTTGATCTCTTGCCGAGCAAGGCAACAAAGTTGCTTTGCCGATTACAGAAAGTGTTGTTGTTTTGGGGGAACGTAACCGATGCACTCACACAACACAGCAGTGCGGCTAAGCAAAAGGGTCCCATTCTAATGAACTGTCGTGAAAGATTTTCCCTGGAAAGGCTAAATATGTGTATTGTCTGGAGTGTGCAGACTGCGTGGGTCCATCAGCAGTCTTTTGCGGCTGCCTAACAGCACTGTGTGTTTCCTACATTCACCTAATGGCCACCCTCGGCCAAATGTCATAACAATGTTGAAAAACTGTTCTGCTTGAGCAGCCATATTGCGGAATGAAAAGCAAACCCACAAGCTATAGGATGTGGAGGGGTTCACGCACCCATGTCTCTGCTGCTAAGGAGTAAAAATTCCTTTGGTTCCTGTTTTTTTCTTCTCTTCTCCCCCTCCCTTTCTCGCTATATTGCTATTTGCCTCTCTCTCTCTACCTCTCCCTCTCGCTCTACCCCTCCCGCTGTCTCTCTCTCTCCTTGCTCTGACATCTGTCTCAGCTTCAGATGGGAAGATCCACCAAGCCAGGCAGAAAGCCATTATCGCCAGCTCTTCTTCATCTTAACTACAGTGCTTAGGCAAGCCACAGCATTAATCAGGACAAGGAGAAGGACGGGAGGGAGGGAGGACGGGAGGAGGAAGGAGAAAGGGAGGTGCGCATGGAGGAGAGGAGTAAAAAGGAGGATGAGGGGAGAGGGAAGAGGGCAAAGGATGGAGGAAGGGGGCATACAGGATAGAACAGAGTGTATTATACCAGGATTCTCTATCTGCAGAGGATAAATGACATCTTTTTCTGTAATAAGAAAAGCATCAAGGGACAGGATTCGCTAGTAAATCTTTGCCATTACGAAATTATCTTAAGACCACCAAGGAACAGAAACGATCTTCTCCCTGACACGGAAAACATTTGCCTTGTCACTATTCAGCAGAAACAACCAGAGGGTATGATGCTAACGACTTTACACGCTGTTTCGTTTCAACAAAGAGCGCGTTCTCTATCCCAATGTGTACATTCTGGAGTGTGTGGTCTGATTGCAGCTCCCTCGCCGCTCCCAGTGCTCCTGTTGACTGACTGACTTACGGGCCAGATGCTTCACCAGACTTAGACGCAGTTTGGTTGGAGCTCATGTAGCGAGCACCACCCCCCCTCCCACCCCTCCCCCTCTATTAACACAAGCCACGGAGAGGCAGGTCTCAACCAGACGCAGGCTAACTATTTAATCTTGCCTGCCATGTAGCATTGATGGAATCAACCCTCCAGGGAGAAGGGGCGGCTCTTGTTTCATGTCGAGTTCTCGCCATGGATGTGAGAGCGAGCCAAGCGCCCCTCCAGTCCTCCACCGGCACGCAGATAGGAGTGTGGGAGGCCCACTCGACTCCCCGCGAGAGTGGTCCTTTTGACAGAGAAGAGGGGGGGAGTCGAATCGTCCATCTGAAACCCACGGTCCAACAGACCCCGCTTAAGGAAGGAGGCGAAGACGGAGAAGGAGGAGAGAGAAAAACGAAACGTCAGTTCAGCGAAATACTAATCCTACACGACAGATCCTTCATCCAGTGGAGCATTACATAAATCGCATCTTCGATAAATCCTCACGCAGCCAGAGGCTTGCCAAGGCGCTCTCAAGTTTCTCCAAATGGACCTCCGTCACTCCGAGATTTAGGGAGCTCTCGCGTACTGTACTCAGTCAGTCAGGGCATTAGGTAAAGCCCAGTGCCTTGTAACAAGGCAGTTGTTATTTCATTGATTGAAGCACATCCAGAATGGCTCTTGAAGATGAATGAGTTTCTGGAACCTTCCAGAATGTACAGTATATGAAACCATATGAAGGATGCATTAGTGGTTCACGGCCCCAATCCTGTTCAGGCGGAAATTGAAAATGGACTCCCTCCCCCTACCCTCATCCACATACACACAACAACATGTGAAAGAAAGGGAACATTGCGGCCCCCCCTAAAATACTGCACTTGACATGGAAGTCACCGGCAGTATGTCACAATCACATGCTCCCCGTCGCACGCTTGGAACCCGCTCATGAGTCACGCCTCTGTAACCTGCGAACGACCACGCGATGAATGGACTCGTGCCAAGCAATGGCCCACTGTGCAGAGAGGGTGGAGGTGTGTGGTTCGTAAAATCGCTTGGTGATTTCACTCGCAACGGAGCGTCTCTCCTCCTGGCTCTGTTGAAAGTATGACAGTGATTCCTCATCCTATTCCTTTTTTCTTCCTCCACTCCCCTTCCTGCTGTGATTTAATGTGGTCAGAGTTGGAGTGGACATCAAGCGGTGGCGCCCCCCCATTTTCCTTGGTCCATACTTCAGTGTTCTGTAGAAAAGGCCCGAATTCAATGAGTCAGCTTTTCCTCCAACATGGTAATTTAATGGGTTCCATACCTCTATTGATCTACACTCCCTTACACACACACTGACACACACATACCCACATGGGTGTAGCGGTGTTCTTCACAATAAACCATGTGGCATTCATGTAGCTGTTAAAAAAAACCCTGTGGCTGGACCAATTGAGTTCTGTGTCTAAATAACTAACTTGCCAAATCCATAAACCAAAAAATGTTTCCATTCAAAATACAATTCTTTGAACTAGAACATTTGTGTGGTGAAACTGTAGTCTTCCTTTCACCTCAGAATAATTCACCTGTAGGAGGAACTTAGAAAAGGGTGTTTTCTTACTGTGCTTGCCTCATACTTGACAAGTGATATTTACACGACTGCATCTCTCCTGTGATTCCTAAGTCTGATGTTTGCTAGAATCTGTCAACTATACCCCTACTGGCTGATATCAATATTTCCTTACGTTTGTGCCGTGTACAAAGACTAGCAGAAAACATTACTAGTAGGAACAAAAACTGACATTTTCCATTTTATGTGTATTGACAAAACACAAAACTCGTTTGTCCCATACAACACAAACAATTATTCTTTTTTGCAGTATTCAGTATTATTCAGTATTTCATTGTGTCACGCAGCAACACGACACAGTTGTTTGTAGCCAACCTCTCCAGTTGCATGTGTTGGACACCCTCTATGAACCCTGGCCCTGGCCCCGCTGACCTTTAAAAGGCTGTCACCGTTCCATCTTTATCTGCAGCCGAACAATCCTCTAGGAATAGTTCTGTTAACGCTCCCAGGGTGACCCCTTCCTCCTCCCTTCAGCGGAGCAGAGGTAGGTGGGCCGGCCCCAGACGATCTTGTTAATGGATGGCTGGATGACGCTGTAGTTGTCTCATAGGCTAGAGAGGATGCCTCGTTGTGGGTCCCTCCCTACACCCGCCCCCCCCTTGTTTATAATGCTGGACGCTCAGTGGTTATGGATTTGAAATAGTGCCACCCTTCTATTGGCCATGCCAGGGGAACGCAGCCATCGCCTCAGCCAATCCGCTACGCTGTTAACTGTCCAGACACTCAATCAAAGCGCTGTTTTCTAAAGAAGAGGCCAAAGCCATCACAGAATCTTTATCATTTCATGACTGTTCTATTGCCATGGTGGACAACACCTTTTGCCTCCAGTGTAGGAACAAATGTTGAATCATAATTCGCATTCAGCCGAGAGCTGCACCACCGCAGTTGACCTGAGGGAGGCATTTTGCTTGGAGCGAGTGGTAATATATGCAGGCTGAATTCAGGTTGCCAGCCTTTAGTACACAATGTCACAAAGAGGGGCTTGATGGAAGGGAAGGGAACAAAAGAGCGAGTTTTGGGTCAAAGCCTTGGATATCCATTCAAAGCTTAACACACCACTGGGCGTTTCAGCAAATGTCAAAGTCACTCCTGACTAAGGTCGGGACAGGCTGGCCTAATGGAGCACAGGAGAGGGAGGGAGAGAGAGGCAAGAGTGGGAAGGCGGAGGAGGCGTTCTCCGCTCGCTTTGCCGTGTAAGCCGGGCACAAAGGAAAACAACGCTACCTTCAGTTAATTCCTTTTGCCACGTCCAAGACATCCAGGCAGTCAGCAGTAGACAAAACAAGCTCACAAGCCTGCCAAAATACTCCCCTCCATCTTCCGGCTCCCTGCCTTGGCAGCTCCTGTGGTTTCTGTTCACTGCGCTTTGTTGTTGAGAGAGCCAGAGAGAGGGAGACTCGTGAATAGACTACATCCCCAGCAGTCTCTGCTCTCAGCGCAAAAACAAGGGAGGCGCGCGGATATCGTTCGCGAGCTTCACAGCCGACTGTCGCGGAGTTGTCAGCCTCTTTTGGCTCGTACCGTCTCCTCAGTATTTCACAAGTGAACCTTGCTCAACATGCTTTTGGAATTGAAGATGGGGGGTGGGGGTTCATGAGAACCTTTTGGTGTAGTCTCACAGTGTGGAGTGGGTTAAGCCTTGTTGAGGCGACAGACTTCAAGCGTCTCCAGTGGCTCTTGAACGTTGTTGGCAGGATTTGTTGATGGCGAAGGGGAAATGTCTGTTTCTTTACGTTGGAATCGCTGTTTATGTTTGAGAGAGCATCTATTTCTCCTGCCGTTCAACTACGCCAAGTCTAGCTGTAAAGACAAATGTCTTTAATTGACAGTGTGTGGTGTTCTTTGAATAGAGACTGTGCCCATGAAGTATATACACACACGTTACCTTTGTGGAGAGCATACATCAAGCATCTTCATGTCAATCCCGAAAAGTACAATATTTACCTCAGTCAACCTAATCTGCATATGTATATATATACTGTATATATAGACTGTATACATATATATATATATATATATATATATATATAGTCTGACTCCCCTTGAAAAGCTACAGCATCCAATAAGCAGTGTTTACTAAAAGAGATGCTTGAAGACTTCCATACCATCTGGCCCCTTTCACAGTCTTGTCAAAGCTCCCCATTTCACCGTCTCAATTCCCCCTGACATTTGCTGATTTTGCCTGTCTTCCTCCTGGCATTAATTGTGATGTACATTCAGAGCAAGGCTTGGTAAAAGCCCAGTGCTGACAGTGAATGTGTGTCTGTATCTGCACCCTCTGAGAGCTGTACAGACAGGGTATTTGCCATCAGCTGCTAGTTAGACTAGTTCTAGACTTAGATCTGCATTCTTATTGGTTGAGGAACAGGAAGGCCACAAGGTTCAAGTGAATGATGATCTCTGCAGCTCTGACACCTGGGTTAGCTGTGGTCAACCCAGAGGGACCTTGACAGACCTCGGCATGTGCTGAAGGCTCAAAGAAAAACAGCTGTATTTACCAATCAGAATCTGCTTAGGCTGTAAATCTATTGTTTTAGTCGTGTTTGAACATATTTGGTCTACTTGGGGGACAGTGATCGAATTTTTCTCTGAGAGAGAGACAACCTCACCGGAGTTGTGTTTTTTCTCTCGCCTATTCTGGCTCGACCCATTTCTGTCATGTGTTGGCAGAAGCAATGTTCAAATGCGGGTCATCAATCTCCTCCTCACGGTGAACAACAGAGGAAAACAATGCCCTGGTCACACTTGTCTCAACCCGTCACGCCTATTCAAGACACTACAATGCTCATCGCCGGTTACGCTACTCAGCACAATACTTGGTTTCTGAGGTCATTTGGAGAATGAGTCATTAGTCTGGGATAGGACAAGTCAGACATGTGGTAGATCATACCTAGCTTAGTTCTATGGCTACACGGCAATGACTTTGCTTGCTTTGATTGTTCTGCAGGGCCCTGGCTTTGATGGCTCAGGTCGGGGGATAAGCAAGGGCCACATGGATGGAAACTGAGTTTTTTTTGCCTCTGCTGCTCCAAAGTATCGATTTTGTCAGGGAGTCTTCAGAGAAAGATGTGTTTGTGTCTACAGCTGGTAGGTGGGTGTGAAGACTGTTTTGTATAAGTCCCTCTAGGCAACAGTGTGTACTGCTGCAATTGTAACCTGGTTTCTGGCAGGGAAAAAAGTGACATTGAGGTGTAGATATTGACCTCTTGATCGCTGAATAATCACTTTGGAAACGATTCCCATATCAAGCATGAAGTTATTGCTAATAACCCCCAAAATACCAAATTCATGAATTCCGCTGGTTTTTACTCGTATGTAAGTGGACAGTTTGGAAGACAATGCCGTCTTCATTTGTCACCGGGACATAGTATGTTTTGATTCGTATGTGGTTGACAGCACCCACAGTAGACCGCAGTCCCTGTAATGAATAGCAAAGCCACAACAAAATATATAATTGCTCACAACTCTGAGACAACAGTGATTTAGAGTTTATTTCTTCAGAAATAGAGTGATGCTTCATGCTATCTGTCTTTCCTCTGAAGCAGTTTGGTCTTCTCCAGTCTTCTGACATTTCAGGCCATCATCTTGAATCGTTAGCGCGTGCCGTGTAGAGGACGCCAGATTTTGTCATCGCGTTTGTCCCCGAAGCTTGGTGGCACCAAAGGACTTGTGACTGTGCAGCAGGTGGTCTGTGAAAGGCCGCATGGGGCAGAGAGAAGGAAACGGACTCATTCACTCCAAGTTCAGTCCAACAAACATGTCATTGGAGAGTCTCTTCCAAATAGCTTCCATGAAGTGCATTTGCTAGCTGGTAGCGCCTTTGACCGGAAATCCCCATATGTAGTCGTTCACAGCAGTCAACCCTGCCTTTTTTCAGAAAGTTGACCCTGTCATTGAAGTCTGTATACAATCCCACTTCCATGACTGGAACGCGCTGATCCAATCAGCTTCTCGGTATTCCTCCACCAACCACGAAGAACGTGAGTAACAGACTTGCTTGGTCCGACATAATCATATCATACAGGCCTCATAACAACACAAGGGACTTGTACCTTCTAATGTGAAGATGTGAAGATGTGAAGAAAATGGTAGCATGTTATCTCTGAGATAACACATTTGTTTGAGTGCAGAGTCTAAGTGGCTTTTGCGTTAACATTCATGTTCATAATTTATGCATTTCTGTTGGTTTTCTCTGTGCGTGTGTAAGAGGAAGAGAGAGTGGGTGAGAGAAAGATAATGGAAAGAAGAGAGCGTAGAAAAAAGAGACACATGTTGAGGTGAGCTATGACCAGTCTATCTCCACCATCCCTCAATTCCCCCCATTCCCATCCTCCTTGTTCCTTCCCTTGGCCGCCCCTCTTCCTGTGAGTGGTGGAGCGATGAGTGAGGCCGACGCGCCGGCCAATAACCGGTAAGGTAATGAAAATGAATGACGGTCATTATCTGCACTACATACCATAATGCTGCAACTCCATAACAAAGACAGGCAATGCTCCTCTGCCACAGCCAACACAGGATGGGGGAGTACCTCCATCTTACCTCCACCTTTTCAGATGCCTCTGTACAGTTATGGCCAGTCGTTGAATGCAATTACAGTGGAAAATGTCCCTTTGTTCATGTTGGTAACCGTGTTTGACTGGCTACTAATGACTGCAGTTAGTCAATCAGTCACTTGGTTTAAGTGGTCCGTTTATTGATTCGATTATTGATATCAAACAAGATACATTCCTTCTGTCAATAATGCCCTCCAGATTCAATAGATCTATCATGTTATGTGTCCCGTTAACAGGCACAAATAACTTCTCAAGAGAAATGACCTGAAGTTAGTTCTGGGAAGTATAAATATTTGGTATTTAACACGCTTTTCTACATGTCGTATATTTAAATGTGCACTCTTGCACAGAACAGGTTGTGTGCGCCTGGCCTCTACTACAGAAGCGAGAATTGGTGCAAAACAGAATACTTTGAACTCACTGACAATACTTGGTGTTGCGGTAGTCACCCTGCGTCTTACGAATTTTGTTTTCTCTGTGGTTGTCACATGAACTCGACTGGCATTAGCCCCACAGAGATATGCACACACATTCAATCCTTGAAGTGGGAGTGCTTAGTCATATTCCAGATCCTCAGTGCACTCTTTACTGCGCAATTAATTGCATTTTTTGTGTATTGGTACCCGCTGTACTGCCATGTTCAAGTTGACATCTTACCTTTCTGTCTGCACATGTGCATGTGGGCTTAAGCCGATGTTCGAATTCAACGCCGTCCGTTTTTCCTTAAGAGCTGAGAGACTAAGAGGGAATTCAACTTAATTGGGGCGGTTTAGTAAACGCTGCGTGGCGCCGGAGTCCCTTAGAACCAGGGAAGGAAGAGAGCGTATTATCTCTCTGTCAGCTTCACTTAATGACAACAATATTCAAATCCTAACCTACTTCCCCAGTGCTATGTGAGCAGCGCTATGGCAGAGAGACCCGCAGCCTGAGAGAGGATTATAACGAGAACGAGAGGTAGACTGCCTCCTAATTAGCAGATGATGAGCGGGCGAACGGAGCCGTACCGTTCCCTTTTATTTTCTCTCTCTCTCCCTCTGTCTCTCTCGCTCTCTCTGTTTTCCTCGTGTTCCTTTTTTCCTGGCATCTCCCAGGCTATCAGAAATGGAAGTAATCAAACAGCTTTACCTAGCTTTTCATGTCCTTTCAGGAGAGGGAGGGGGGACAAGAAGTACCTTTCTCTCTACCCCCCCCCCCCCCCCCCCCCCCCCCCGCCCGCCTCCCCCCCATGTGGCAAGCTGGCTGAGAATGACAGTGGCGGGCGAATATCAGCACACACACTCACCCAGTGGCTTCATTTCACAGAGAAGTGCGCACGCGGGGAGCTGAAGCTAAATTTAACACGCCCTCGCTGACAGCTCCTCACAGCAGTCGCATTAACCATGATGTACTAAGGTACCAGGAGGAGCGACCGGCAAGAGTCGCATCCCTACTTTCCCTGTTCTGCTGTTGTTGTTTATATCCACACACTCCCCTGTCGTCACCCGAAATAGAAGCCAACGATACATGCATTTCCCGGCACCTTACGCCCTGTTATTTCTCGTTTGTCCTACAGTGCTGTACCCCCTGGAGGGACCAAAAAAACAACAACAAAAACCAAAGATAATTCGCTGTTGTTAATCTCAGGATGTAGCGGGTACAGAGAAAGGGGGAAACGGGTTCAACAGGGGGCACTTGCATGTAAACAGGACATGGCAGCGTTGGATGTCCTGACGCCTGGGGAAGGTGACCCTGCTGGATCAGTTTGGGTTCTAAGTTACACTCAGGCAGTTTGATGTCTCCCACCTCTGATTTCAGACTCAAAACAAGGCTGTCAGAATAATACCGCGGGCAAACCAAGTCTAGCATGACTCACTATATGTTGGCACTGACTGCAGGAAACTTAGCAACTGCAAACCGCCAACTACTGTAGCAGCTACTCGAGATGTAACCCTTGTCAACCTGAAGCAAAACAGACATTTCGAGAGTGTCTTTCGAAATGGATGTTGACGCATCCCAGCTACCAATTAAAAGGAGCATATCCCATGACGAAGTTGATCAAACAGGAAGACGTGCGCTCCCGGTATGGATACAACTCCTTCTTGACATCAGCTCGGAACGCTTTCACGGATCCCTTTGAAACCGTGAAAATTTGTGCCCAAAGTGGCCAGGTCTAAAATGCATCATCATATGCAAATCTGGAGAGAACAACTGCTTTTGATCATGGGGACAGTGACTTGGGAAAGCTGTTCCCGTATGGCACAGTCTCAATGCCAAAAGCCCTTTCTCTGAGGAAAGAACAAAATGTAACAGTCAAATCTGTTTCTCAGGAAATGCCTTCCCCATCCTGCAAAAGGTAGAAACAAAATTCTACCCAAAAAGAAAGCCTCGAATGGTGAGGGGAGCTATAGAAGGAGGGCTAGAACTGAAAGACGTCGACATCCTTTTCACGTTGATGCTGAAACGTTTCACATAATCCAGGAGATTCGTGTGCTGTACAGTGTTGTGCTGTGCTTGGTCAACAGATAGGTTCTTTTTTTGTCAATCTCAGGCCTGGTACTGAACACACACACACAGTTCTTGTTCAGGTAGCAAACATGCCGTTTTGGCTCAAGCGCTCTACTAGATAAAAATGTTTATTGTTCTAACCGTTTACGCTCGAAGTAACCCATGATTTATCCAACATTCGCATGAATTCCCCACACTGCACTTGGAGAACCATCTAGAATGATGGACAAATATGTTGTAATGCACATTGTGCCATTAATCAGAAATATTTCCTCCTAGACGTAAACACAATAAAAGTGCAAATTAGAATTTCAACAATTATCCTCATAACCAACACTGTTTTCACCAGCAATATAGGATTGGAGCCAATGATGCACTTGAGACATCAGCTTATTACAAAATGTGATGCTTATACTTTTACGGTGCTTGTGTGGTTGTGGTTATGGGTGCAGTGTTTATATGATCATTGAACTCTGTACTTCAATGCTCTACATTAACATGTATAACTGCACTGACAACTGTATATTGCTTACTAAAAAGTATCATCTATGTATGCATGAAACAAAGAGCTTGTTGTCTTCATGTTTGATGGGGTTTTAAATTCGCCTTTTACCAAAATTCACCAACTCACTAAAGTACCATTCTGTTTCGGATTTTGCTACGTCTATATGATTCATTAGCACAAGCATACCTTGTATGAATGCACGGGGGACTGTAAATGCCATGTAAACAATTGTCTTTTTTGTCGTTGAAAAAAGTTAATACTTGATTAAATCCTCAGAAGGTCAAACTTCTTTTTGGAACCATTCAAATGTCTTGACGTCTTTCCTCATTTTGGGCTGTGTCTCGGGATGGTTGCATTGAACGTACAATCCCCCCAAAAAACGACAAACATTTCTCAGGAGTTCAGGTAGTATCTGAAATCAGGATTTCAAGTCAGCTGATTGATTCCTCGTCCAGCTCTGTCGCTCGTAAACAACCGAACCGATGCAGCCGCTGCGCGCTGCAGGTTTAATGCTGAGGCCCGGAGGGAAAACACCAATCAGGGAGTTAGCGACCTGAACGGTAGTGACTGTTTGCGACGTTGAATCATCCCACGTTAGAGTGTTGGGAAAACGGAACTGTGAAGAGACGTGTCTAGCTATCGTGTCGCAGGGATACAGTTCATTAGGCTAGCTCCCCACAGCACTCTCTGTCGACCAAGGATGCCAGAGTGAAAATCCCACCAAAATCCAACGGGTCCACTGCAATCCTACACATACAATACTAGACCATACCCACATGGCTCATCAAGTGTTTTCACAACGTGCTAATTATGAAACGGTCCTTTGGAATGTACTCGTTATCTTGAGGGTAGCCTGGTGAGCTTGGACTGTGCAGCTAGACCCATTCAGAGATGAGTGAGTCAGAACAGTCTGTCGGTGTGGCAGGGATTGGCACTTAGTCAGACCAGGAGCTTGGCTGACTCCCCACATAGTCAAGGGTGGCACTTCAACAGATGTGACGTGGGACCAAGTGTGAGTGTCCGGACCCACACACGCACACACCGACCTGACACAGAGAAGCAGCTCCCCCTCACTTTCAGAACTTCCGTGTGTTTATCTGTGAGTGTGTGTGTGTGTACGTGTGCGTGCGTGTACGTGTGATCTTTTGGTAGCTCCTTCTTGGTTGCCAAAATCTTTTCCAACAGTCACCCTCATTCACAGGACTGACATGTCCTTGTTACTTTAGCAAAAGACTGTGGACCTACTGCACTTACTTTCCAAATGACATTTTTCCGCCACCAAAAATATTGGAAAAGATAAGGTACTCTCACAAATGAATAACCTAAGCTCTCAGTCAAACGTCTCAAATCGCGTTGTTAAAAATGTCCGTGAGTTCTCAACTCCAAAAGTACAGTAACGTTAACGACGGTCCTTGTGCGGTGAAGTTGTGAAGGTTTAACACGTTAGGCTATACGGGCTACTTGGTTTAGTGTCACCGTGCCAGCTCCACGCATGTGACTCTCCTTTCCAGACACCTGGAAGGGTTATCTTTTCTGTTGGAACCAACCAGAGACGAGTCCCAAAACGCTTCCTCACAACAGGCCTGTGTCAGTGTCTCCCAGCTGAGCCAATTGTGAATTCCGTGTGATGATTAAGGGTGTATTCATGGGAGTATTGAGCTTGTGTTATCTTAGCCCCAAGCCAAATTGCTCTCTTTTTCGGTAAGGGCTCTGAAAGCTTTAGAGCTGTCATATTATACGAGACGAACCCAAATGGGTGAGAGTGCTGGATTATTTATTAATGTACTTACCTTTTATTTCTGTTTTCTCAAAAAAGAAGGCAAAAAAACAACGAAAAACAGACTGAGGTATTCCTCTGCTTTCGTTCCCACTCCCTGCATTGCAATCCACACCAAATCAGAACAATTGCAAATATCAGTGACTGCAGACGGTGTTTGAAACCAGTGATGAAGGCATCAAAGTTTAATGAGGGCCAGGCTTTTTCAAAAGGAAATAGGATGAGTTCCCGCCAGACCTTTCTCCAGAGATCTGGATCAGTCTCTGGAGCTAAACGGGGCCTGTTTGGAGAAAATCGGTGTTTGAGGGCATTCGCCCTTTTGCTCCTATCGTTTTCCTTTCCTCCATTGTCCTCCGTTTCTCTCGCTCGTACTTTCCTACCCTTTATCACCTCTCTCTCTCTCTCCCGTGTTTCTTCCAAATCCCCTCAACTCTCCCCAGGTTGAAGCACAGTGCAAACAGACGGAGTTGCGAACAAACACAAGGTGCCTTCTGAGCCTCGGCAATCTGGTTTCGAGGCCGCGTGCAGCTCACCCACCCTTCTCCGCCTCGCTCTTCCTGAATGCAGGTGGAGGTAAACCCTGCCTCTCCTGGAGTCGGGAGGGTAGGGGGTGGTGGTGGTGGAGGGGAGTAGCATATGTTCTGACAGCTCGCGGGGTCCTGGAATGGGATCTGACAGGACGCTGACAGAGACAGAGGCTAAAGGAGGCCAAGTCTTCAAAGCAGGGGAGTGATAAATGAAGCTGAGGTGAGGTGCAGCTCTGGCCTGGATGCACAAACACTCACTCACTCAGGCACAGTGCGCAGACAATTCCCTGGGGGAGTGTACCGCACATACAAATACTCAAATACTGCACGTATACAGTAACAACGTATGTCACTACATACGTTTGCTCACGGCACAGCACACATGGATTTTCGATTAAATCTGGATTTTTTTTTCTTTCTCTGTTACATGTTGTACATGTGTCCTTCACCAACTTATGCGTGTCTGGGAATCTCTTTCACTGAGCCGTTCTTTCTTACGGCAATTAGCTTTCGTTTTCCTTTTCAACTCTTGAGAATCTTACCTCAACACACCATCAGGTTTTCTTTGAAATTCCTAGCAGAGGAATGTTCTTCAAGATGAAATGGTGTTACAAAATGGGGGGAAACATATGCCTTGCATGAATCGAAAGAATTCCAGGCTACGCTTTTAAAAGAATGTTGTACTTAATGCTTTGGCTTGGAGTGAAAGAATTGGTGATTATATTAAGTATGAAAAGTATAGAACCTATAGCACCTATGAGACAAATCTTTTAATCCTTAAACTCAGGTTTAAGTCAATGGTGTACTCGCTGGTGAAAAGGTTTCCTGACCAATTTTGTCACCCAAGGACGTGAAATTACACCAAACTAAATCAACATATTATACAAAAGGGCTCTCAAAATGCCTCTTTCCATTAGGAATCCTAAACGAAGGCAAAACGGATTCAAAGCGCATCCTAAAAACCCCTACAAAATTAAGCATCCACAGTTGTTGACAAACGGTAATTAAAAGATTTGTTAATGCCGTGCCTGATTAGAAACACTGCGGGCATTGCACAGGAACATTCAGCATGCAAATTGCTTTTCTGCTATTCCTATTCCTGTGGTTTAGGGTGGAAAAAGTCATTTTGCTGTTATCATAATATTAAAGAGCTGTCACTTTCCACTAATAGAATGCACAATTTGATACATTAGCATTTTTGTTACAGACTACAGTATCTTCTTTATGCCAGAATGAGCAATTATTGGCTAGATGTTGTTTTCTGAGGATAGCAATACAATTTTCTCTGAGGGATGATTTGGTCACTCAACGCAAGTGGTATCTTTCTGTGTGTGTGTGTGTGTGTATGTGCGCGTGTGCAATAGGCTCCACTTTACTGTATGTGTCTGGTCGTGTGACAGCAGCGTTCTGTTTTAAACGGTTGTTATCCATCTAAACCCTATTGTCTTTCTCCTTATCTGTTCCCTTCATCTGCGCTTCGTCATTAACAAACAAGATCTTGTCTCAGAAGGGAAGTGTTTATCAGGGACAATCAAAATGTCAGAATTCCATGTGCCCCACATAGATTCCAGCAGGGGTCTTCAACCCTGCTCTCCTGGACCTGCATGTGTGAGATGTGTCCTTGCTCCAGCACACCTGATTCAAATGAATGGTCGTTAGGAAGCTTGGCAAAAGTCTGGTAATGATCTTCATTAGAATCAGGTGTGTTGGAGCAGGGAAAACTCAAGCACTTAAACCAGTATTGCCCTACGTCTCGCCGGTTCAACTGCGCATGTCGGTTGCAAAAGATGACCTAAAAGCTGTTGTAATATGCAGAGAATGTTTAAAATAAACAACATCTAATCGATTATAAACCATCTTTTTACATGTAACACGTACATGCACATACACCGTGTCCGTGTAATTTTCATATCTGGTATGCGGCTATTTTTCCAGGTTTTGTGCAACCATGATGTGCTTGTGTCTCAAATATTTACAAACCTCTAATTAGGCTGTAGACAGTGGGGTCTGACATCCAGGACTGAAGATTCAGCCTTCAACCAGGGTTACAAAATTCAGTTTTCTTTCAGTAACAGCATGGGTATTATGAACTGTATATTAAAATCAAAATGCATATTAATGTTATTTTGTAACACATATCTGAGGGCATCTTCATGATTTAATAATGCCCATTTTACTTTTCTGTACTGTGGTGTATTTAATATTTACTCTCACAAAGTGATGAATGAAAAAGATCCCCTGTTGACATAAAATGCTGGATTTTAAAATGAATCTCTATAGGTAATTACAATAACGAATATACCTATTTTTATTTCATTCTATTGCCTCAAGCAGGCTTTAAAAAGCATGCCAGTGCTGTCTTTAGATGTACATGTATTAGTAGTGTAGCTGGTATCAATTGTTATTTCGAGTTATTGTAAGCAATCAAAAATAAGGGGGGAAATGCAAATGAGGGGGGCCTCTTGTGGCTACCTACTGGCACGTGCCCAAACCAAATTAAACACGGTACACTTGGGCACACGTCACCCCCTCACAATACGTTTTTTTGTTCTTCTCTGACAAGGCTGTAAGTATTGTGCCACTATGTATTTGAACTGATAGAACGTTTTCCTAGCCACGTTTAGCCACATTAAGGTTTTTACCGTAGTGGTAGTGTACCGCAGTGTGAAGTATCGAGAAAGAAAATGTGAGTACAGTTGTTTTACTTTCACCGACTTTCCCCACCGCTCTGTCAACTCAAAATAAGGGTTGTCTGTTGACGCAGGACGTTCTGACTGGAACAATTCGCCCCATATGGCGCTGAGTATTCAAAGAACATGGATCTGAGGAAACCGAGTGCCAGCTTGGCCCGCAGAGCGTTTTTTCGTCTTGCGTGCAGATTGCGGCGCTTACCGGCTTTTCAACGGACAGATGCCATCTTGACGACGGCGTGCGAATTTAGCGAGGGCGCTTTTCTTCCCGGTTTCCTTTCTGTTGGGAAGTGCGGAATTAGGCTGCCTACCTGGAGACGGTGTCACAGAGGCGCCTCAGAAAGTGACAGGGACTTTTCAACATCCGGCATCTCTATCTCTCTAGTCTAGACATTTGGCGGTTGCGAGCGACCTCAATTAATAAAACAATTTGTAGAAGTTGGTGAAGTCAGAAGTAGGTCAGGGGAAGGCTTTTTTTCTTCCCTTAGACTTCCAAGCAAGAGCTTCTTTCCATTGCCCCTCACTCTGACACTGAATGTGCCTACCGAGATTGTGTTACTTTTGCATTACTAATTAAAGCTGGAGGCTGAATTTACCTCAGGAACAGAAAAAAGAATTCCATGTTTGTTGGGGAGCATCCGATTTCTTTGAATTATTCCTCCCTGTCCTCTGATGAGTTCAATATTTTGATGCCAGCTTGACTCGATTGAAAATATGACACGGGAACATTCTTGTTTCTTAAGCGTCATTCAAATCGGTGGCTACTGTGCAATGTAAAAGAATGTGGAGCTATTCAAACACTGCTGTTGCAGTTATTGTTGCAGGTTTGATAGCTATGCAAAGCATTTTCTTGGATGTCCTGTCAGAAACCAAGGACAGTAGTGAAACGTGGACATGGACTTGAATGACATGTCATGGTTTTGCTTTCAAAGGGCATTGGAGAAGAATTGACATGGAGCAGAGTCTCCATATGACATGCCAGCTGTCACAATCGCTCTTTTCTCTCCATCTCCCTGGTTCCCCTGGGATTTTGATCATTAATATTTGGAATCCCTTTGCACACTCCCCTTTTAAAATACAACAGTGCCAAATCTGCTGCAAATGAGTGTTTTGTGCGTTAATCAAAGATGGAGGGAGGCACCGAAGGCACTGTTGACTGTGGTAATCTGTGTGCTGTGGAGATGCACAGGATGCGAGAATTCATTCCATTTTTTTCCTTTGATCTCAGGGTAGCACTCATTTGTTAGAGACATCTAGATCTTAAGACGGAATCATAGCCTTTTGCAGTGCTTGTTACATTGTGTCTGCTGTCTGGTACCGAAACATAATGCTCACATAATGCTACCGAAACATAATGCTCACTATTCAAACTGTGGGTTGGTAGCAAGTCTAGGGCAAAGTTCAAGATGAAAAAAACAAACAAACAAAAATATAGCAAACAATCCCTTTGCCCAAAGTCCTCGTTATAATTATTGGCTATGGTTGTTTTCGCTCAAGAACATTGTCTACTTTTTCTTCAAAACAATTAGTGTGGATTAGACAAGTCTGCATAGCCTTTGACAGAACCCGGGGGTCTTGTTAGTACTGGCCATCTCTGATAAGGAGTTTAATAATATTGTTAATTCTACCAGGCAGAAGGAAGAGGAAGGAGAAAGGCACCAGCCCTTACACAGATGGACATTTTGTGAGTGTGTGCGTGTGAGAGAGAGTGTCGGCTTGGCTCGCGAAGTGGGCGTACGACGGATGTGATGGCATGAGTCTGAAAGCTCACGGTGCTAGCTGTCTTGTGGGCTAATCAGGTGTCCTGCTCGTTCTAACACACGACGGCTGCCTTCTACAGTATAAACGTTTCACACGTCAGTGCTGCCCTTGCACTTCTGACAGTTACAAGGCCGTCCCTACGCTGTTGTGGCCTGGCGTTCGGCTATTTGTTCGTAAGGAAGAGTTTCGCGAACATCGACAGGGTCACATGTACAATGTAACGGTGGCGCGCTGTCTCGACGCGTCCGCGCTCTCCGTCACCCAACTGTTGCTCGGGGAACGGAGCCATCTGTCAGGCTTGCTGACGGTGATGGAGGTGCCACAGTGCTGTGGTAGAGGATTATGTTCTAAATTGAGTTTGCAGGTGTACCTCTTAACACAGATGCAGACACGGTGGTTGCACGGTGGTGCGATCGCCTCGCATTTCAACTAAAGAATGGGAGAAGGATCACACTGCGGCGCCATGAGGGTAGCATCTCATTCGATGAAGCTTTGTTTGCTTGTTTACAATGCTTTCTCGGAAAGTTCTATGAGCATTCTCAAAATAGCACACCCACGTTCAATACTTACCCTTTAATGAACATATCGAGAGAGACTTAGGTATACATACAGGTATGAAACGTGAAAAATCTTCAAAAAGACAATGCTACTGGGAGTAATCATTGTTTGATTACCCTCATGGGGGACAAAAGGCTGCGAATATGAAAGTGAGAAAATTGGATTCTCAGTTTATCCATAGGTGTTGGCCTGAAATTAGCTTCAGAAAAGACCGATGGTGACGTTCTCCACTCCTCTGCCTGCCGAGACACCCAAGGAAATGCCACAGAGACCTCCTAGGCCTGTTTACCTTTTCATCCAATCCAGCCTTTACTGCCGTGATGGCGCGCCCTTGATGTCTAGCAGGTCAGTTGCAGTCAAACTCGGTCCCCCTTCCATCTGAGAGTTGATCTATTCTGGAATTAGCTTCACCAGTGCTCTGTCAGTGATTTTTTTACCCTGTCTGTACCTTGGTCCTACCTGATCACACCTTTTTCCCCTTCTCTCCACTTATTCTTGTCTTTGCTGTTTGCTACTGTTTTGATTCCTGTTCAGACCCTGTCCTTGCCTGACATTGTGATTCTTTTCCTCACCTACCCCTGTACTTCTGAGCCTACCTGCCAATTCTGGACTTGTGCTGCGCAGAAGAAAAACAAAATCCTCCCTTTTCGTTGTACTGGAGTGTGCTGTGCTCTTGCCCACTCTCCCACAGCCAGAAGTCAGAAAGATGCAAGGTTAGTGTTGAGGTTTCCTGTGAAAAAGCTTCGTCTGATAGTCCTTGTTGCAACACTGTCGGTTGTGTCATGTGCTTTGCTTGCTGCTTGACCTTGGTGGTGCCGTGTTGAAATGGTCATCGTTGAGCTCTTTCCTTTGGCTTAAATGATGGTGAGCTCACGTAACAGTGAGAATGCCCTTCGTGTGGATGTTTGAGGTATCCCTCCATTGCGTTTTCTTGCGTCATCCCTTGAGGGCCTTTCGCATGTTTGTTGAGAGCCCCACGAAGTGAACATACTGACTTTCTGAAGTTAAAAACTTTCTTTGCAATCCCATTGGCACACAAACCCCTCCAAGTGCTCAAGGACCTACCGCACACTGGTTTTTCATTGGCTAACTGGAGCTTAGCCTACTCCTGTTCGTATCTCGAAAGCGAAGAATGCCATTCACAATGTTTCCATAATTACTAATATTTACTGCATTGTCAGGCCCTTCGGTTGGAGTCCAATTATAAATCAGAATTATTTGTCATTGTGAGGGGGAACATTTTAACAACGTCATGTGATATGTTGTTGAATGGCAATTAAGGATTGCTTGTTTTGATTATGCGTATGACCATCTGCTGCCCAACATGACTAGTTCTTTCTCTCGCTCACTCTTTCAACATGTTCTCTCCCTTTTTCCCTGAGCCTGACCAAAAGCATCTTGCCAAAGAGCAGCCTTGAAAGTTTGGCGTGGCATTTTTCCAAAGCAGATGCCCACTTTCTGCCATACAGACCCTCCATTTTCAACAGTCTCGTTCTCCTTTTGGCCACGTCTTTCTTTCATCCTTTTTCCCCCTCTTGTCTGTATTCCAGCCCTCCCCCCTCCCCCTCGTTCTTTTCTTAGCCGCCTAAAACCGTCAAACCACCTTTCTGCGCTAACCTGTGCTGCTGTTAAAACAGTATTTACTTTCAGGGCGGCTGAGCTGTAAAAGCAAACTGGAGCGATTTTAAAAGGTAGCCTGGAGCCACGAGGGGGGGAAGAATTGATTTTTCCTCAGGTCGCTTCACAGGCAAGCCGTGGCATTGTTCCACAAAAGGGGGACCTGCTGGGAATGGAAAGGAAAGAGAAGGAAAAGGAGGAGGGGGCGGGGGGGCGAGGAGAGGGAGAGGGGAAGGAGGTAGGAGAGCGGCAAATACGCCTCGGATTTGAATACTTGATAATCAAATTACGTTCCCCGAGTGGCCAGGAACACCTGCACCGCGCTGATAAGATAAAGAACACAAAGGAAACGGTGGGAGAATGATCGGGAGAGAAAGAAAAACTATAAAATCCAAATGAGGTGAGCAGGATGGAAGGAGGGATAGGGAGTGTGTGTGTGGGGTGGGGGGGGGCGATGAGGGATGAATAAAGTAATGAACTTATAACGGCCCAGGAATGGCTCGTTCGTCTCTCTTTTGCTCGCTCTTCCTCTCTCTGCCTCTTCTCCCCAATGACCCTCTACTGTGTTGAAAAGCTGTTGTGTCCCCGCTGGACGGCCATGTCGTCTTCATCACTCGTCACCAGCAGTTTCATAATGTGTCCGCACTTAATCAAGGCCTCCATCATAGGTTGTCGCGTAAACTTTTTGCAGTTAAATGTTGGTCACCTCCATTCAGGTTACTTGATTAAGGTAACAGTCAGAACAAAAGGAGATAAACACTTGACTGAGACAGACTGAGATTTGAGTGCAAGAAACATCGCTGATTGGTTGATGGATCGGTTGGGCGATGGCATCGAAGATGTACAAAGTGCTTCTTATAACATCCTGCAATATTCTGACCAAAGGTATTTGGCCCTGGAGCAGCAATTTGAACAATTTGTACATAACCGGTCTGTGTAGTTCGATGTTTAAAGCATTCACTTGTGACTTAATCAAGCGTCTTAGAAAACTCGCAGGTGCTTTGGTGCTCGCTCTCGATGGAGACGACACAGAAGTGAACTACAATCACTGACGCTAACAAGCGGATGCTTTGAAAGCTGCATTAACTCTTCAGAGGACAAAGAATGTTCTGGAAAATGATGCATGACTGCCTGTAGCCAGCTCCCAACAACTCGGCACCTGGGTGTCAACACGTCGCTTGACATCTGCGGCCATCTGGTTGCCCTGGCTGTCGGCCTCCCGTGCCCTCACAGGTATCCAGTTAACCGATTCACAATGGCTGTTTCAAAGTAGGGACGCTGGATCGGAATTGACAGGATTCGATTTGATCCTTTTGATTTAATAAGTGACGGCAACACTGATATTCGAAGGCCCCAGACGAGCACATGCACGCACTTCAGTGTGGATTTGGGGGACGTCCATTTGGACATTACACTAGTGCTAGCAGAGACTTGGAGCTGGGACCGAGAGGAAGAGACAGAGAGAGAGAGAGAGAGAGAGAGAGAGAGAGAGAGAGAGAGATTTGGGCTGAGATTAAACCCACTCTTTGTCACCACCGCTAGCATCGATTTAGGGAGTTCTGTAAAACTGGGGGACAAGATCTTGTTTGGCAAGTTGAGAGCGTTGGCAAGATGATTTACCCTCTTGCCAAGGGCCACGCAGGGAACAGCATCCAGGGTAGGTTCAGCTCCACAGCCTGGACCTGACAACCTGAAATTGGGGCTAGATCAGACCCAGCGAGCAGGCTAGGGATGGTGTGCTAGGTTAAGGCTTTATTTGACACACTGCTGCAGCCAATAACCGAGGGGTCTGCCAGAGTGTGGCCCTCCATCCAGCCCCATTGGGGACACACACACAGCTTGCACAATGGCTGATGAGGGTTGTTCTGAATCCGACTGTTAACTCATTAAAGCAGCTGTTCTCTGCCTCCCCGCAGAGCCCCAAATGAGACTGAAATCCATCAACTAATAAACGGAGTGTGACCGTTTTACAGGCTAAGCTTGTTAAGGGCGTCCTCTCTCCGTCGTGTACGCGTGGACCATGCCAACCCGAGCGTAGTACACAAACGCCCCCCCCATGACAAAAGAAACGACGATAAATGTTCTCGAGCACGCTGTAGTCTTCACACTTTCTAATGACATCTTTCTCTGGATGTGCCCCTGTGCGTGTGTGTGCGTGCACTCCAGCGTTTGATTCCAACCCTCCTCATTCTTCATCTCTGACCACTCAGACATGGGTAACTGTGTACAAGACATGGAGGGAATGGGAAGGTAATGACATCTTACTGTAAGGCAATGGGAGCAAAGATGGTTTCCTCCTGCGTCCCCAGAGACATAGATTATCGTCTGTACTGTGTGTGTGTGTGTGTGTGTGTGTGTGTGTCTGTACAGGACAGCATGCATGTGATCTGCAATATGTGAATTCATGTCTGCTACGCCATATTGGAGGAAGTCGGAGCAAACGTTTTGCCATGGAAGTTGCCTCGTTTTGGTTTTCGAGAGTTTCATCTGCCGGCTGACTTGAGGGAGTCTGTTGCCCTCAGTAACGTGTCGTTTGTTGTCTTATGCTCCCCCTGGCGCTGTCATGTCAGCGGAAGATGACTGAGCTCTTGAGCAAAAACAGCACCACACTTGTCAATACACCATCCACCAGGCTACAGGAAGCTGGTCTTGGATCGCACAGGCAGAACCTCACATTTACACACACACATGCATATGTATTGATCAGATAACAAAAACTCGCATCTGCCATGGAGACACAATGGCTAACTGAACACACCCACAACATGCACATTCTGCACCATCTGATAAACGGTTTCTGATTCTGATTCTGATCAAGATCCTGAGTCCGGGTAAGCAGGACAACACACAGCTACACACACATGTGCATCCTGCTGTCTTAGTTCTGTCTGCAAACCGAATCCGTCACAGGCTCATTTGAAGCTGTCAGCCAGGAAAACCAATCCCCTTCACAGCTGTCCTAATTCTCCCAATCAAAACTTGAAACTCTCCTGTTCACCTCCAGTGAAAGGGGTTGCCAGGTTTGTGATTAGCCGTCATCAACGGTTGCTAGTAAGCTTTGTGGGCAGGTCTGTCTGTGCAGCTGTGTCCTTTGCCGATATCTTCTCTGCATCGGTCTTGTTCTTCCTCCATTGCCCCTTCTTCTCCCAGTCACTCTATACCTCAGCTTTTAAGTGCTCTCTTTTCCTCCATCTCTTCCTCTACTGGATATCCAACTTGTTGGGCGTCAGTTTTGTTGGGAGTAGGCGTTGCTTGTGTAATATTGTGAAAAGAAGCCATCTTCAGTTGCGTGGAAACAAAAGATAATTGTGGGTACTTTGTCCGGTGATGCAGTTCTGCATTTGCAGTTGCAAATGGTACTGTTTTGTAGATGGTAAACCCATATTTTGCGGAGGAAAACATCTTTTCAGATGCTGATTCTACCAGTCATGGTGATGTCATGTCCTCCTCTGTTTTCTTCGTCTCTTCATTCCCCAAAATCCTTTTGCTTTCCTCTCCACATTTCTTCCCTTGTTCTCTCTCCCTCTAGCTTCTTTTCCTCCTCTCTCCCTTTTTTTTCTCAATTTACTTCCCCCTTCTCTCCTTACTTTTACTTATCATCTCTCTTCACTTCCCTCTGCTGCCTCTTCCCCTTCCATCTTTCCTCCCTCCTTCGCTTACCCCACTCGCTATTCCTCACGTCCATCCTCCAATCTCGCCTTTCCTTTCTCTCCCTCCGTCCCTCTTCCTCTGTCCTTCTCTCCTTCCATCTTATTCTCCCCTCTTCTCTTCTCATCTCTCTCTTTCCCTATTTCTCTCCCCCCCCCCTTCCCATCTCTCTCTCACGGCTTCCTCTGCGGGAGGGCGTCTGCAGCGAGAGGCAAGGCTGAGTGCTAGCAGCATGGCTCCAGTTTCCATGGCCCATGGGAGCCGGGCAGAGGAGATTGAGCCCCAGCGAACCCCGCTGGCAGGTAAACACACATCCCTCCCCTCGTCTGGCTCCCCCATTCCTCCCTCCCTCCATCTGCCTCCCCCATTCCTCCTTCCTTTAGCAGCTCTCCTCTGCCACACTTCCTATACACTTCCACCTCCCCTGCTGTTTTGCTCCACAACCATTTCATTGGGTCGTTGTCGATCTCGCATTATGTCACCGGCGAGTTGCGAGAACTGCATCAGATATTCTCCTGCGTGTTCTCACCAATGTGGATGCAAACCCACAATCCTTCTGCCCAAACCTCACATCCCTCCACAATTTTTTTGAATGTTTTTTTTTCTCCACCTCCTCTTCCTACACTCCCCCTCCCCCCCGCCCCCTCCTGTCTGCCGCTCTCTTTGCATTTCGTCATCGCTCCTCTCCTCCATTGCTTCCATTTGTCTTGTCTGTTCAAACAGATGGAGCGAGGTCTGCGCGGCTCGTGTGGGATTTGGCAAAAGCTGGTTCAGGAGATGGGGAGGTGGGGTGGAGGGATGGATGGATGGATGGGTGGGTGCATCTCAGGGCATCCCAGCTCCTCTTGGCAACCTTCCCTCCCTCTGGCCTTCCCCATTCCAACTCCCCCTCCGAGTCCCTGGCCCTCCAGCCCCACCTCCCTCCCCTGCCTGCCACTTAGACTTTGATTGGTCCAGTCTTTATCCAGCGTGGTTGCTCGACTGTTCTGGGCGCTCCTCTGCCACCCCTCTGACCCAGTTTCTCCTCTAACTCCCCAGGGTTGGAAATTTTGTCATTGTATGTGTGTGTTTGTAAATGTGTGTGCGACTTCCAAGGCTCAGGTGGCTGGAGAAAATAAGACACTTGAGTTAAACTACAAAGGAAGCAAGCGATTGCCCCCCCCCTCCTCCATCTGTTCCTTATTTCCTTCTTGCAGATGTGTTGTCAATGACAACTCGTTTCCATCCCTTTTTTGACTGTAACCAAACGACAGGAGGCAGAAATAAACAGTGGCACACTTTACTTATAAAACAAGAACTGTGTTGCACCGTGAGCAGGAAGAGAGAAATGGAGTACAAATCTTGAGTAGTTGTGCAGGGGTATAGACTAGCTGTGTGGGTTGTAGACTAGCTGTACAGGAGTTTTGTCTTGGCACATGGTTATAGACTGGTTGTGCAGGGGTTATAGACTGGTTGTGTAGGGGTTATAGACTGGTTGTGCAGGGGTTATAGACTGGTTGTGCAGGGGTTATAGACTGGTTGTGCAGGGGTTATAGACTGGTTGTGCAGGGTTATGTCGTCCTATGGTGAGTGGCTGCTGTAATAATCCACTTCCGAATCAGAAATGCAACACTAGCTATTTTTTTACTTTCCAAAAGAGCAGAGGTAGATCATGTAAACCCTGTTTTCACCAAAACAACAAATAAAATAAAATAAGCTAAACGTTAAAAGCTTAAAGCTAATGTTTCCTAAGCACCACTTGTCATAACTTATGAAGCTAAACTTTAAAATGAGAGTACATGGCAGTTCTCAGGAAACTACAAAGATCCAAGTGACTATATAGGTAGTCACTTGGTAGACTGTCATGTAAAGTGTTGCCCTTTGGGTTTTTTTTTGCTTTGGATTGGAGGTTTACTGCAACTTTCCAGAAACCCAAATATCCCGAAACGCAGGCTGATCCCCCTCCTTGGCAAGTCCTTGATCAGATCGTTTTAGAGCGATGAGGAAAAGCTGCTTTTCGGCTTGACAGAAAGTGCTTTCCGTCCTTCCTCGAGATCTCATTTTCTCTTTCTGTCTCTCCACTCCTTCAATCCTCGTCTCTCTCTGTCTCTCTCTGTCTCTCTCTGTCTCTCTCTTTGTCTGTCTGTCTGTCGGTCTCTCTCTCTTTCTTTCTCTCTCTCTCTCTCTCTCTCTCTCTCAATCCAGTAGGCTTCTGTTTGTCCCATCTTCTGGTACCAACCCTATCCTCCATTTGGTCTATTGGGCACAGTCTACCCTTCTCTCTCTTCCCCCTTACTGCCCTTTCTTCTTTAACCCCCACCACACACACACACACACACACACACACATACACGCACTCAAGCCGCTACCCACAATCGCCCCAGTGGGGAAAACCACATCGAGCCGATATTGATCACCCCTCGGCCAATCGAATGCCACCCAGCATCTACCCTTGTCCCGTTGGTTAATGACAACCTCGACCCTTCTCCTCCTCCTCTCCCCCACCTCCCTTCCCAGCCATGCCCTCTACTGTCCCTGGCTTAT
Source organism: Plecoglossus altivelis (assembly GCA_036571765.1). Classification (NCBI taxonomy): domain Eukaryota; kingdom Metazoa; phylum Chordata; class Actinopteri; order Osmeriformes; family Plecoglossidae; genus Plecoglossus; species Plecoglossus altivelis. The sequence goes on from BROE01000028.1 coordinate 5,553,422, forward strand.
TTAATAGCATTGATCTCCCTCCCCTCCTGAAGAAACAGAGGCTCAGCCATGTTCTCGTACCCGTCATGAGGCCCCTCTACTAGGCTTCAGAGTCAAAGAACCCCCTGGTGTCTGGTGGGTGTGGAGGGGAAGAGGGGGGACAGGTTTTTCCATTGTATCTCCCAGATGGATGTCTTGATGTGTTAAGGGCCAAAACATGTTGGAATGAATCTCAACAGTAAAAGACCCTTTGTCCTTAATGTATAATTCAAATCAAGTGTTTCAACATTTCTTACTCATTGCTACCTGACACGTACAGTCATCTTTTCCCCTTCTCCGCTCTCCTCGCTTTAAACTGTTCGAAACCAGTTCATAACTAAGCCATCTGTTTTGACTCCTGTTATTGATGGACACTTAACAATGTCTTTCCCGCCTCAAAAAACCTTATTATTCAAAGGTACGTCTACAAGTCTTTCCCTTCCTACTTTGTTAAGTCTCTCTCGTCTCGTCTCCTTTTGTGCTCCCCTCATTTTCGCCAATCAATCGTCCTCTGGGATCGTTCTATTGTTCCAGCAGAGGAGTCTGTGGTGTCATTAAAGATGTATTGTTGCACTGGCTAATGTTTTCCTATCCTTTAGTCGGCGCACCTCCAGCATTGGAAGAATAACTGATTTGTTTCCGGGCCATTTACAGTAGAATACTCCTCCGTTGGTCTCTCCCTCCCTCTTTCTCTTAGCTCCCTCCCTCTTTCTCTTCTCTCCGTGGCCTCTTTGCTCCTGCTTTCCCAACGCGTCACAGCTCATCAGCGCTTCACTGCTTGAGGATTTATTTCCGAGTCTCCCGGACCCGCGGCGCCATTTTTTATCATTTGGCTTTTTCAGACACAATTCCTTGTTCTTTTGGGCGTAATGCCCCCTGACTTCTGCTATTATGGCTTATGATTCTTGAACTGAAATCCATCTTGTCCTCTGCGCCCCAGAAACGAGGACGGCTTCTGTTTTTCGGGTTCAGTTACATCTTCTCCCGGCATTTTCGCTTTTTACCCTTCAATTTTGAACCCCGTTTTTTTTCTGTCTTCGCTCTCGTCTTTTTCAGTGAACTGAGAATACTGGAGGGGGAGAGGAAAACTGTACAGTCATGCACTACTTTCCAGACCTTTATAGTAGCAGGGCACTACATTTACCAAGTCTTCCCTCGTCCAATATCTGCAACAGTGACAGTTTATCCCAACCGTTGGGCCATGGTGGATAAACACTCAACCACACTTGAGCAGTACCAGATCAGTCACAGGTAAACCCTCTTGGTGAGGCAGAGGGAGTTGTTCAGACTTGCTCTGGTGCCCAACAAGGATAGCAGAGTCGACAGCATGCTAATCAACACCCTGTGTCCTGTAGCTTCTCGCTGAGATGCGACATGTAGAAGAGCAGAAACCTGTTCAGCAACAAGTCCTCTCTTTTTTTATCTTCTTCTCTCAGAATAGCATTCTGAGGAAGCGGCGGGGGCGCGGTTCTCTGAGTCACACTGTCTCTCAGCGAGAGCTTCAGAGCTCCTCTCCGTGTCGCGTCGAGCCCAAGTCCTCTTCAAGTCGACTTTTCAATTCCGGGTTCCAATATTCCCTCAATACTCTTCCTGCGCCTCCTTTTCATATCCTCAGACTCTTGAGGGGGCGGGTTTTTTTTTTGTTGTCCTCGCAGACGCGGGGGATGAACCTCGGCATCTGTAACAGCCGTTGCCCTTCTGAAATCGAACGCGTCGCAGAACATCCAACTTACGGGTTTGGGGTAGGGGTGGGGGGAGAAAGGGAGGGAGAGAATAAGGGAGAGACGTATGGATACCAAATCATATGGATGTCTGGACTCCGCAAAGCAATCTTGGCAGAAGAGAGGGGCGGCTGAAGAGTTCACAATGTTAATGCAGCTGCCACCGTGTCAACACGCAGACAAACAAACAAACAATGATTGAGGGAAGGAGGGAGGGATGAATGCAAGGGTGGTGAAGGGGGGGGGGGGCTGAGGAGGCTAAGGCTGTAGGACGGGGTGATGATGAATGACTACAAAGGAAAAGAGAAATCAAAATGGAAATGAGACCGAGCCAAAGAGCATCTCCCTGCAGGAAAAAAGCTACGAGCTGAGAAAGAAGGGAGGGAGGAGAGAGAGAGGGAAGAGACTGACGGACACGAGGATGTGAAGGAAGAGAACGCAAGGAGGAAAGAAAGCAAGATGCGAGCCTTGATAGAAAGAGGGCGAGAAAGTGAGAAGAGTCGAGAGCTTTGAAAGGCGGAGGTGAGAGAGGGCAGAGTGAGCTGGGAAGGGAGGAGCGCCAGCAGGCAGGGGTGGCTTAGAACGGGAGCTGCTGCAACCGAAATGTCAATACAATACATCCACCTATGCTTTTTCTATCATCTGTTACTCCCATCCATAAAGTGACGAGAAGTTGGAGGGGGGGGGGGGCGTTTAGCAGGTGTGCAACCTTCCGAATGGTGGCTTTGCCCACTGTCCTGATCCTCTGTCTCTCTCTCCTCCTTTCTGACACGTTTCGCTGTCCAGGAGACGAGCGTGCCATCTCGCTGGAAGATTCCAACGCCAAGGGTGTCTTCTGTTTCCTTTCACAGCACGGTTTTTCCTCTCTTCCTGAAGGAGACAACACCTGCAGGGGGGGGGGGGAGGTTGTTGCCGGGAGCTCATTAGGCAAACAAACTAATGAGGTTGGATCCATTCGTGTCTGTCTTTCCAGGAAAAAAGAAGGAATATTTGAAGTCATAAGAGACTGGGGAAAGGATGACTGGGTGATTTTTGGATAGCTCTGAGGTGATTTTTGCATAGCTCTGAGGTGTGTTATCGTCAGAAAATGGAGAGGTTATCTACTGCACTCAATGGCTCCATTTAGCAATTAAGGGAGAATGTAAGGTTTTCAGCATGCTGGGACCTACAGTATACTTTGAGATGACAACCATCTTTGTCTGCATTTTGATCCGGATGTTGGGCCACTCACTCTTGCGTCACAAAGACACATTTCATTCTTCAAATTGTTTATATTGTTGTGCGTTGCACCCCAGCAAAACCTCTATCTTTTGATATTCCTTATCTGCTTGTATTCCCTCCAAGCACAACCTGTTATTCACTGTAAAGTACCCTTCGATGCCATGCAATTACGCTGCCTTGACACTAGCTATGTTGAAGCAGATTACAAGCATGTGTATTATAGGCCCACCTCTGCTCACCATCGCTGACAAACGTCTTGCCCGGCAGGTACACAAGTGGCTTGTTGGAAGTGGATGTTGGAAGTGCATGTTCCTTAGGTTCTCAGAAACAGCTGGTGGTGGAGAAGGAAAAGGATTTGATTTCTCAAAGCCACGGGGTGTGCAAGCGGCGTAATTGCATTGCAAGCGTGTGTTTATATGATTTTTTTTGCCTGCCTTTGTGTGTGTGTGTGTGTAACAGTGGGAGCTGGGGGGTTTGTGTGTGTGTGTTTGTCCTAGTATTCTATTCTGGTGTAGTCTTCTGAATCTACCAGTGCAGCTCTTAATACCGCTGGAGAGCCAATCCAGAGATAAGGATAGCCCACAGGTTGGGGTGAGCACGCCTCCCCCTCCACCACGATAGGGCCGTTTGCATACGGATCCCCATGATCGGACTCTCCACTGGTATCCTCCCCCCCCCCCCCCCCCCCCCCCGGCGCATGTCGATGGTCTTCGGTAGACGTGGGGGGGCTGGAGTCTTGTCAATCTCCGTGACGGGCCGAAGTGCCTTCGACTCCTTTCTTCCGTACGTTTCTGAGAGGCTACCGAAGAAAGGCAGCAGCCAATCGGGCTCTGATCTGATCTGACTTGCTCTATGGTATCCATGGGCAACTAGACATCGCCTAGTGCAGCACTTTGATGTGGGTGACTATAGTAATTAGCTATTCAGAATGCATCCGAAATAATTTTAACGTCAGAGAAGCAAACACAGAAAATTTGAATACACACATGCATACATTACACACACACACACACACACACATACACACACACACACATACACACATTTCCTCACCCTGACCTGTCTCATTCGACGGCTCAAGGTCACACGGTTTGCTACCACAGATGCTCTGACATTCCTGGTGGTATTTAGCTCAGGATTGTCTTTCCGTGTGTGGGTGTGTGTGAGTGTGTGTGTCTGGCCAAATGCTTTATCTGCCGGCCTGACTTTGGGAGCCCTGGTTTCCCCTGTAGTACCTATTGGGTTTCAAGAATAGCCAGGGTAAGCGCTCAATTAAGAAAGCCTGAGTATCGATCAGGAAGGTGAAGCTAAAGTTGCACACACAGGGGATTCTTGGCGGTGTAAGGAGCGATAGACAAACACACAAATACGTTCTCTCGCACACATGCCCAACCACAGCCTAAAACAAATAATACAACACTGTTCGAAGTAAAGTTTGATGCTCACTTGCAGGCTTTT
>BROE01000028.1:5557913-5628836 GCA_036571765.1 Plecoglossus altivelis
CTTGGAGAGTCCACCAATGAATCCGTGCGTGGATAAGACTCATCGCTCAAATAATGGGTCGAATAGAGGTCGGGTGGAAGAGCGGGAATTCGGGCATCCTGATCGCGTGTGCACGGCACACGGTGTCACAGTGCAAAATGTCCAGCAGGTGCAACAGAACTTTACTGACCTGCTGGTCCGTTCGGTGGGACAACACTAGCTAGTTTCGGTTTCCAACTGTCGGAGATGTATGTTGTCTACACGAACTAAACCACAGAGTCGCACTGAGCATTTTTCATGCGAGCCGCTGTGCGTTATTCCTGGAGAGCACTCGCGGGGCACTAGTACTCTCGTCGCCGGTGATCCACTCCACTCGCAACAAGAACACGCGAGCATCGGTCGCGCCCATACAACCGTGCTTAGGCGGAGCTAAAGGTCGATACAATCTCCCCTCATACACAGAGGGCACGTGCCGTTTCGAGAGGAGCGACCGCGGCATTGCGGGTCCTCACGCCTCCACAGGCCTGATATCATCGCGGTCCTAAATCTCCCGACTGGTGCCTCCCTCTGCCCGAATTGCCACCCGCCCTCGTAGAGCGAACGGGATCAATGGCACGAGCCGTTTCCATTCGATGCGTCGAGGACATTTAATACATCACCATCTGGAAACGTGCGGGACTAGGTTCTGAACGGTCTCGATGTTCAGCAAAAACTCGGGGCCGGGATCCCCCCGACTGTTCACTGGCGCTGCCCGACCTATCATGATGGCCGCCCCCTCTCCCTGGTCACTGGGCTGAGTGTCCTCCCAGGAAACGTACCAAGATTACCTCGTCCTCTTCCTCGTTCTCCTCGTCCTCCTCCTCGGACAGGTAATTCTCGCGGTGTCGCCCCCCCCCCCCGGGCGTGTCGATGGTCTTCGGCAGACGTGGGGGGGCTGGAGTCTTGTCAATCTCCGTGACGGGCCGAAGTGCCTTTCGACTCCTTTCTTCCGTACGTTTCTGAGAGGCTACCGAAGAAAGGCAGCAGCCAATCGGGCTCTGATCTGATCTGACTTGCTCTGTGGTATCCATGGGCAACTAGACATCGCCTAGTGCAGCACTTTGATGTGGGTGACTATAGTAATTAGCTATTCAGAATGCATCCGAAATCATTTTAACGTCAGAGAAGCAAACACAGTTTGAAGAGCACATGCATGCATACATACACACACACACACACACACACATACACACACACACACATACACACATTTCCTCACCCTGACCTGTCTCATTTGAAGGCTCAAGGTCACACGGTTTGCTACCACAGATGCTCTGACATTCCTGGTGGTATTTAGCTCAGGATTGTCTTTCCGTGTGTGGGTGTGTGTGAGTGTGTGGTGTCTGCCCAAATGCTTTATCTGGGCCTGACTTTGGGAGCCCTGGTTTCCCCTGTAGTACCTATTGGGTTTCAAGAATAGCCAGGGTAAGCGCTCAATTAAGAAAGCCTGAGTATCGATCAGGAAGGTGAAGCTAAAGTTGCACACACAGGGGATTCTTGGCGGTGTAAGGAGCGATAGACAAACACACAAATACGTTCTCTCGCACACATGCCCAACCACAGCCTAAAACAAATAATACAACACTGTTCGAAGTAAAGTTTGATGCTCACTTGCAGGCTTTTGTGACTATTTTATTGACGTGTGTGTGTTTGCCATGTATTTGTTGTGGGTTTGCGCGCTCTGTGTTTGTGTGTCTGCTGTGTTTGTATGACTGCTTGTGTGTGGGGGGTGAGACAGAGGAGGGGTGCTTGTGTCCCCATACTCTGCTCTGATCACACAGATGCCGGGGCTCTCACTCCACTGGCCACAGCGGCTGCAAGCAGGCAGGGTCAGGGTGGCGGGCGTAACGTCCTTCATGGGCAGGACAGATGGAGCCAACAGACACCAGGCAGAGAGGGGGAGAGGAGAAGAGGAAAGGGTGGGGGAGTGGTGGTGGTGGGTTGGGAGGGGTGGGTGAGCGGGTAGGTGGAGGACTTTGATGAGCTAAAGAGTTGAAACCAGGCCACGCACACTCTCACCTGCGCCACGGCTCCGACAGCTCCGAGGGGACACTTCCTTGCGTTCGTCCATGTCCCTCTGTGAGGCAAATGGAACGGCCCAGAAATAATCGCTTCTCCGCCCTGTCTAATAGGCGAAAGGGATGGAGAGAATGGAGGGATGGCAGGGGGAAAAAGAGGATTAAGCAGGTGATTTGGGCCTCGACTCAAGGGCATTGACAGGCGCCTCAGCCAATAAATTAGTATCAGAGACCGATTCGGACCAATCAAATCTTGTTAGGCACAATAGGCAGTTGGGCCCATTACCAAGATTATCCCTCTTGATGGTTGCTCGTAAACATGGAGAGCTGATTGGCGAGACATAAACCTAGACTTTTAATCTCATCAAACTCGACAAATGTGGTCTCGAATGTAGAGGTGGACCAAATAGTCGGTTGCACCTTCCTATATTTGGATAGAAGAGATGCTTGACAGTTTGGCAGAGGTTTTTACGGTGGTGGCACGTAACCATGACAATGCTAATGAACTATCGAATCCTATCGAGAATAACTTGTTTTGAACACTAAGGATCTTTTTCACCAGAAATATCCACTATTTAAGTCTGGTGTCAACTTTTGCAATTATGAATACATTGCGTGTCATCATTTGTCACCATATACCAGAAATGTGGACTGAAGTTGGCAACAAGGACCCTTAGTCACTCATGATGGATGTCCAGAGCGATTTTACGTGACCATTAGGATTCTGCTCACTTTCGCTCAGAGAGTTTTTCCCTCGTCTGTGTTGAGTGTTTAGGCTCACTGAGGGGCAGTTTGATGACCTTATGTGAAACCCTCTGTTACATTACTTGCAAAAATTATTTGATTTGATAGGATTTTTTTAGTCTGCGAGTAAGAAAGCTAGATGCTTGTCATTTTGGTGAATTGATAGGGTTACGGTCACGCGAGGAGAGTGAAGGGTAAATGTGAGCGTGGAGGTTATAGAGTAGAACAATTTGAAGTGAACAGTTACATTGCTTTTGGATGATCTTTTTGACTTTTTTTATTTTTATAATTGGCAGTCTCTTACAAACCGTCAAATAGGAGATGTCAAAAATACTTTGTCATGGAAATATGTTTGGGTTGTAGAGGAAATGGAATACAAAGCAGGGATTACAGCAGATAGCCTGCTGTGTGTGTGTGTGTGTGTGTGTGTGTACACGCAGCTAACACCATAGTGCAGGATGGTCATTGGCATGATGAAAATGTCACGGCGTGAGCTGAGGCAGCCCACCATTCCGGATTCTTCCCATCAGCCATACGGAGCAATAATGACCAAGTCGACCATTGCCTGCGCTGCGTTTAACGCCTTTTCGGTCCTCTGCCATCGCGGCTGACATGCAAATGACAATCTTGCTTATTTGACCACCACTCTCCGGAATAATTACAGTGCAGACCGCTCTCATGATAAGCATGGCGCCGGCGCTCACGAGGTTAGAAATGAACACGGGTTTAACAAAGACCGAGTGCTGCGTCTCTTTAACGACACAAACAGCACGCGCGGGCCTCAGAGATCGAAGGGCTACTCTCGTGGATGTTTCATATTTCACTCGAATTGAAGAGAAATTGCATTTCAGTAGAAGATTGCGAAGACACGCAATTGTGATTCGTTAATGCCACAATCAAGGAACCACAAAGGCATTGCGATTGCAGCAAGGCACTGGTGGGTAGTATTTTGTAACATTACTGTCCAATGCTCCCCAAATTACTAGAAGTTGGTATCCTCCTTGTGGAATTAGCCCAGAGGTTGGTGAGAATAATGGAATAAGCGGTTGGTGCCTGTTACTGACAAACTGTTACAAACTGTTGGTACAAACTGTTATGTCAAAAGTGTTTCGTGCGATGAAAAACTGTAATGGTATGGTGCTTAATGAATGAATCTGTTTGATGACGTCAGAATTCGCTGATGAAGAGTTTATTTGGAAATACCCACATAGCTGGCAACACCTGCTCCATGAATAATTGGCAGAATCTATGCAAATGTAACTTAGTTGACACGAATAATATCAATGTTCCTGAGTGTTACCCGTTTGACAGCTGCCTTGAATAAGTGCAGCAGCAAAATATCGCCCTGAGTGGTAAATTAAAATTACTCCCATTATTATTATTGTTTTATATACTTTTTTAAAGGCCTGGTTTGTTAAATGCTGTAGCCTACTTGATGCTAAACGCAGCACTTGATACTTCAAATTAAATTGACAGTTGCAACCACTGTGGTTCAGTGCTTCTTAGTTAAATGAAAATAATTCCCCTTAGTAAAGCATGCAACAGTGCACAGTGGCGGACTGGTATAGTCATTGAGTCTACATCTTATGTTTGACCTTGATAAGCAGATGGAAAATGCATTACAGTGGTAAAACATTACTTCTCCATAGACACTGGCATAAATCTAAGAACTAAATCACAGGATAAGACAGCATATTCTGTGTACCATATGTTCTGTAATTCCATTTGTGTACGACTGTTCTGCCCTACTTCCCCCAGCTTGTCAGTGAACTTTTGTGCAGCGTTCGTGTCCCTCCGCCTAGCTCACAAGTCTACTATCCAGATGCAGCTCTGCCCTGCTGCACCACCAAAACCTCTCTCTCCCTATGAAGCTCGACGGCTCAGAATGCGAGCTGATCAGGCCTTCGCAACTTGGTCACGGCCAGTCCAGCAACCTTAATGCACGTAAGGTCACAATCCTTCTCATCGGCAGAGAGAAATTGCTCTGTTTCACTACAGCTCCCATGTTTTCACTGACTTAGGCCAATCAGAGCTTGGGCACAGTGAACCATGTTGTAGTTCTGGGATTTAAAGCACTCATTGGAGCCCGAGCACTAAAGTCCTGTTTGTGCCATTCTGGAACAAGACATGCTGTGTTTACGCTGTGGCTCATAGTAGCGGGAGACCCTCTCATCCCTGCTCTGCTTAGACCACTGACATGACCAAGACCGACTGAATAAGACCCTAGAGCACCAGGGAGAACAGGACGCTAAATTCTTTGCAGCACAATAGCAGTAGGTGAGTCTCATCTGGACTCTGAATGTTTTCATGACAACAACAACAATAATGTAGTTGAGGACTCCACGATCACGAGTTTGTCTTTACAATGTGCCTGTCTTGCATTGACGTGCAGGTTTTATGCATGTTTACAGGTGGTTTGTGTTTGAGCTGAGAGGATTGGACGGTAGTTCCACTGACAGTAAGTGGGTGCTGCAGAGCCGGACTTCGATTGGCCAATGTGGGAGGTGACCATGGAGAACTGATCCAGTTAGCCCATCTTAATGAGCATCTGATCTCTTTATCTTTTCATTCATTTCCGAGGAAGACGTACTGACACGTTGTGGCCATGATCGAAAATCATTAAAAGACTAATGAATTTGCTTTCGAGTTTTGCAGATAAACTCTGACTCCACGTTGGGTCGAATCAAAGCGATATCCAGGGGTTTACACGCGCGTGCACACTTCTGAAGTGTCAGTCTTGCAACTCACCAGTCTCTAGTGTCAGGAGGCTGTCTACCGCATGGCAGGAAGCCACACCACCTGCTACCCCGACTCCATGACACCCTGAGGGGACCAGGACTGGCATCTTTCAGCAGGGGCGCTCCAGGGCTGAACGTGATGGGAGTCCATACAGGGGATGTGGCTCGCCAGGAAATGACACCTGCAGATGACCGGTGCTCCTTCCCTCCATTGAGCTTTCGGCCTCGGTCGACCGACGCCATTTCAAATGTGTTTAGTGTTTGAGAGGAAAAGAATGAATCAAAATAGGAACTGGAGTGAGACTCCTTTGCAACCGCTTACTGAACAGGCTATTTTCCTGGAAATGGGGGGGGGGGGGGGGTCCATGACATGTATGTTATGTGAAGATGGTATGTGAGTTTTTTTCCCCTCTTTGAGCGCTTAACAGCTCGTCAGAAGCATCCTGGGATACATTTCCATCCACCTTTGATGTGAGGGGCTGTCAGACTAGTGATGAGCGAGGCAGGTCTCAAGAGACGCCCATTGATTGGATCCTTCAGGAATGAGTTTGCGTTGATGCGTTGACTGACCGAAGCCCAACATCGGATATTCTGGATTTGGTATTGGCTCGCCTCTTGTTGTCGTTTCTGCATTGCCCTAACTTAATTCCTCTTCAATCAGTCAGAAAATAGAAGGGGTACTGAACAGAGATTTCCCTCTCAGCAAGGGCTCACCATTGACTCACCGGCATGGAGGAATGTGCCTCAATTATCGAACGGCTTATAAGATCGAGGCACAATTAGCGAATAATGTCAAGTGAAGGTAAAACAGGAGAGCTTTGAAGGGTCCTTCAGGTGAGTCACAGGACCGGAGACTTGATACATGTTGTGTTTAACCATAGCCTCGTGTCTCCTGTTTCCACAGTTAATGGATATTTTATTGTCTTCTCATTTTCCGCGTCAGAAGATTAAAAACATAATCATTATGTTATTGTCAAGCAGCGAGATGTCCAAAGAGCCGAAGTGTGTGAAATTGAAAAAAGTCCCCCCCCCTCTTCCTCACCCCATCTCCCAACAAATAGTGAAAAACAACATTTCCTCCTGTTGAGCTTTCTCTTTTTATTCCGAGAGCAATCTTCATGTGTATCGAGTTGGAATTAAATCTTTCCTGTGAAATCACAGTAGACTGTACATGTCTTTTAATTCGTTTGAGGTTTTCTGTTCACTATAATGGAAACGGAAACAAAAACCGTACACACAAAAAAAGAATACCGATTAAACGCCTGCCAAATCCCATGTTTCCCAAACGTGGGGCCAGTGATGGAGAGAACAGAATAATAAAAGATGCTTCAATTATTGATCAGGACATGACAGAACTACTGGCCCTCGGGGTGCACTTCATCAATATTTTTCATGCGATTTAACCCGCTGCTACCTTACTGTGGCTACACATAAGCAGTCTGGGAACGATGCTTCTCTACTGCATCACGCGCACGTCCACACCTGCAAGCACATGCGCATGCACACGCGCACACAACCTCCACTGGTATGCATTATTGAAGCCTTTGCTCTCTGGTTCTGCAGAGCAGGTTACCGCTAGCAAAGGACTTCGTATTTCTCTGCCACCAGCCTCAGCCATCCTGATATCACTCCTGGCCCTCAGACAATACCCATGTCCCAGCTGTAGGATTGCATTCTAGCTTACCATTGTATGGAACGACATGAAATGAAATGAAAGGCTCCGCTGCGACTGGTGCCTATTTTGGATTTACACCTCAAATACTGGCACATGTCAAAGCAAAGGCAGCCTCCAAAAAAGAGAAAATCTTGGCGAGATTCGACACGTCAAGCCAGTGAGCCTTTAAATAAATAAAAAATATCACTTGTCTGAATTCCCTCCCTCTCAGCTTACGGACGAGATGAAGGCAAACACGAGAGGCGAACCCCCATAGTAATCAAAAAAACAACAAAAGACTCGCTCCTGTTGTTGTGCATCGCTCTGATGGTGGTTCTCCATGCTAGCTCTGAGCGCTAAGGGTAGCCAGCACAGGGGCCTAGCCCTCCCCACCCGGCCCCACTGGCTGACCAGGCCGGCCAGGTGGGGCCATCCTGGAAATCCAGGACCTTATCCAACATTTTCTGTCCCCACAGGCTTGGAGATACAGAGTTTAGTGCCGTATAATGTCTTTAGATCCATCAGGAGGGAATGGTTGTTTTTGGCCAAAGCCTGCTGTTTCTAGACATTAAGTTCTGTAATCTGCTCAATGTCTTCTCTACCACTGTAATGGTCCAACGAGCAAGGTTTTCTAGTCGTCAGCACAGGATTTGTCAAGAGTTGCAGAAAGATACGGCTCTCCAAGAAATTATATTATTTGTCACTGTTTTGCAGGTCGGCTTGTAATGTGACAGTACTTACAAGTAGAAGAAATGGGTAGACCGCTTCAAGTCTATGCCGCAATGTACTTCGATGGCATTTTACCAGGACCTAATGGACGCACCTTCTAGACGCTGCCAGTTGACAAACATTACACAGCATTTAGGTAGAGAGGACGAGTGGTCTTTCTCGTCGATCACATCATTTTCTCGAGGTTCGCCTCAGGCTCGAAGCCAAACGATGTACGACAAAGAACCAGCTGAGGTAACATCCCAAACGCTTCAGTTGACACTCATATGTAGCGATAGCCTATGAAATAATGATGGGATACATTATTAGAATGGTAAATGCACAAAGATAATTTTGTGTGTGTGTGTGTGTGGGGGGGGGGGGGGCAAGGGGGGGATGCACCGCTTGTGTTGCGTGTACCCTCAGGGCAGAATAAGAACACGGACCACCCAGACACACGCCCTGAGGGGCTGTGAGACCTGAATAGACTGCCTACGAGGCGGGCGAAGGAACCGCTTTTTTCCACAGGCCGAAAACCCACCCGTGTCCCATCACGTCTGTCGGTGGGAATGACGCAGGGAGGGAGCGTCTAATAGATGTTGTTTCCAGCTGTACTAGTCCCTGTTAGCACGTTGGTTGGTATTATCCGTGGTGGGGAATGTATTTGTTTGAGTTTGTTCATACAATGCAGAACAGTATAAGGTCACCCACTGTCCATATGTAACAGTAGTCGTCCGGAGAGGTTAGTGGTACATAGTCAACAGCATAGCAGAAGCCCGTCACCCACCACTTCAGTTCACGATCTAAATAACACCCAGGCTTCATTTAAGGTTCTTGACGAAGAGAGAGGCTAGTAAACCGCCATGATACAATGATGCTGTTTCAAGGTTAATTAACGTTATTTATGTCTACTGTTTTAGTGGCGGAGCCATAACACCCACCAGTGACTGCTGCCGCTGCCTCCAGATTTATATCCCAGCTGGGAGGCGGCAGATGGCTAATAGGTGCTCCATTTCCATTTGCCTGATTATTTTTTGTTCTGACGTGCTCACCTCCTCCAGTTCATCTCACTGTGTGTTCATTGGCCGTGGTGACAAAGCATTATTTACTTATTTCGAGAGAAAAAAAGAATCTTTCCCGGTGGACAGATTTTTGTAGCGCTCTAACTTCTGCTAGGCTTACATGACGTTTTACCAGTCTGAAAGGTTATGTAGTCGACGGATAGCCGCATTAGCCCCCCCCAGAGCATATCAGAAGATGTACTGGGCCTTATATCCGTGACCTTCACAAAATCTGTCAGGTCAGTGTGCTCAGTCATCAAATGTAACATGGAGGATATACAGAAGTGCTCTTCGCCAGTGTGTAGTTGGAGTTGCTCTATCTTTTGAATATAAATAGAATAGAATCGGTTTTATATCGCGATGCACGCAAGATATAAAGGACAGAATTTACCGGTGGAGGGAAGGTGGAAGTACACTTATATATATATAATATATATATATATATTATAGTATATATAATGGATTATAGCGTTTAATCAGCCACTTATTGGCCTCTGATTCCTTCGCTTTCTTACAGCCTGACATCCTTATCTAGGTAAAGCGGCCTGTGGTTCTCGCCGGCGAGGGGCAGGTTCTGGTCAGTGCATGGTGTTAATCTGAGAGGTGGTCTGTATATACGTGGTTTATGGGCTGTCAGACCAGCGTCCGTCCTTTTTCTTTTGGTTGTCGGAGGAAGAAATTTCTCCGTTTTTTATGTTATTAATGCGGGTGTGGTAGCGGTGGAGTTTTTGGGACAGTGGTTCCGATCTTCCCCTTCAGTACTTATAGCGTTCGTGTTTTTTTTCAAAGTCGCACATACCATTGGCTGAAGACGTCTTGATGGAGTTGAGGTGTTAAGGGAAGGATGGGAGTGGTTAGGGAGGGGGTGTATGAAGATATAGGGAGGGGTTGATGGGGTGGAGAGGACAACTTTTTTATTGCAGTCTCCCCTAAAGGTCCAATTTCCCCTCTCGAGGGGAAACATAAATGGGACAATGTTATGACCAGGATAAATCACCTTCCTTCTCCAACTTAATATTGCCACAAATCGCCCCTGTATTTAATGATGTTTGGTCATGTGACTTGGCGGCAAGCATCTCATACGCATTACTGTGGCCCTCTGCAAAGGTCAAAGGTTGCACTTCCTGGTTTATGTTGCCATAGTTGAGATGGACAGCTAGATTGTTCCAATACATCTCCTTTTATTAGCGCATGAATAATTCACATCTGAATAGAGGCTCCTGGTACATATTTTCTCACACCAGTCCCAGTCTCTGCCATTTTTTCCACTCAAGCACGCAACCTACAGGATTTTTGCATCATGTCAAGCAAGAGTGTAAGCAAGGTCATTTCCCATCCGCCGTAATTACGTAGCCAATTACAAAGCTGCTTACATGTGTCGATTTAGTTGGATCATGGAGAGCCAGATGAGACCCCCCCATCACCACCGCATACAACAACAAAGGAGAATCACAGCAGCTGCCCATCCCCACAACGGCCCCTGTGCATGGGGAGGGTACAGTACATGGCGCTCACCCTGCAAATGCTCCCTGACTAATAGGCGTGTCATGCTGGCCCTTGTCTGGGGCTCTGCAGAGGAGCTTATCCCTCAACCTGGGCACAACTTTTCCTGGGGTTTTCTCATTATCGCTTGCTCGCTCTGTCTGTCTGTCTCTCTCTCTCTCTCTCTCTCTTGCTCTCTGTCTCTCTCTCTCTCTCTCTCTCTTGCTCTCTGTCTCTCTCTCTCTGTCCATGCTTCACTGTTTCTTTCTCACTTTGTCCACCACATACCTTTCTCTCTCTCTCTTTCTTTCTGTGTGTGTGTATGTCTCTCTCTCTCTCTCTTTGTCTCTCTCTCTCTCTCTCTCTGTCTCTCTCACCCGCCATGTGATAGGAGTCCCCAAAGGTCTCCCTTCCTTCCAGGTGGCAATCCCAGGCTCTTGTTGTGTGTGATTGTGTTCAATCCTCCCCAGATACTTAGAAATTCATTCTCCTCTCTTTATGGCTCTGTTGGACCTTGTGCAGCTTCTCTCCCTCCACACACACACACACACACACACACGCACACACACACACCAGACAGTGCAGAGGGAGAACGGAGGCAAAGGAGGTTTACACGATCCAGGCTTATCTTCAGTAAACACACAAATGGGCTACCAAAAAGCTATGAATATCTACCTTCCATGTGTGTTTATTAAACAGGGAAAGGCGGTTCTGTGGTACACTGGGAGGAGAGCGTTGGGAACAGAGATGTCTTCTCTTTTGTGTACACTGGATTTGCTTATGAATACCGGATTTCTCCCTGGTGGCAGTGGCTTGATATTACAGTTGTATCAGTGTCACGCAAAGGGTAAAAGATCCGATTGCCTTTGATGAAAAGAGGTGCATATCTCCCCATATTTTCCAAGGGTAGCAGTCTGCACGCAGGAAAGTGAGTGCTTGTGATGAATCATGGGTAATGGAGGAATTATGTTTGCCGTTATAAATGGAGGACCTTTCTTTATTCTGAATCATCTATCATCTGGAGTATTGAATGATTACTCTGTTATGAAAATGTAAATTACATCTTAACACTACACAGACCAACACTGATTATGTCCAGATATTAGTATGCAAAATAAAGTTCTGCAGGGAGGGATGACAGGTACGGAAACTGTTGTCTTACATGGTTGTCATGGTGCTACTGTTGCTCACGTCTATGCTAATTTCGACGCTAGTCAAGATATACAGTATGCAGAGTAGACGAGTCGTCATCTTCCTAAATGTACCTTATACAACGCCACCGCATGGAAACACACTTAAATATTCATACGACCAATGGGAACATAATGCTGGGTCATTTGCAATTCTGCACGCACAAATTGTCTGTCATGGGGACTTCCATCAAGGTTGCTGGAAAAAAATTGAGCCGAAGACATGTTTCCGGCAATGAATAATGCACAGTTACCAGGCAGTGTTCAATCACCCCATATACAGTCTGGTCTCAGTCTTGTGCGTGATTTCACGCCAGTGGGCGTTTTTCTCCTATACGCGTACCTAGCCAACGCTTGCTTGTTGCAACATTGACACCTTTTTAAAAACACAGTGCTGGATTTTTCTTTTCTCCGGGAGTCTAAGGTCAGCGCTGGCTCGCACATGCCCAGAGAAGAGACGTTGACACCGACGTCTCCACCAAGCTGTCAGACCAACAAGTTCGCCTGATACCTGCTGCTGTAGGAGAAAGGAAAAGTCTCTGGGCAAAGTGTTTATGTGAATGTCAGGCTTTTTGTCGACTCTAGATTTATAATTGGCATGTAGGTAACCCTTTTTAAATAGGTATCTTGGTTTTAATGTAACGAGTAATCACAGACTGTTCTAGAATGTAATTACACATTTAGTAGGCCTACATTTCACTCAGTTTCATAGTTTAATACGCACCAAGTACTTTGCTTATTTAAAGTACACTTATGCTCCACGTACATCAATATATTCATAAAAATATACACGTGAAATAAATACAGATTTTAATACTCTCAGTGGTAGGTTTGGCCCAGGTTTTTACTTCAGTATAAATGCAGAAGATCACAAGAAAACTGTAGGTCAAGTATTGAGCGCATTCACGGCAGAGCCTCGCTGCAATTATAACTCCTACTTCCTCATTACGGCTGTCATGACAACAAACAGAACTCGCATACCTCTGAATGTCATCATAGAGGCACTATAAATGTTAATTGCAGTGGGGGGAGGGTGACAAAACCTTGCCTTTTTCAGACACTGAGAACATCCGGTATAAACCTGTCTCCCTTTTTGAGTAGAAATGTTAATGGTAGAAGTGCTGATGGCAGGCGTTGGTCGTCAAGAGGAGGTGATTTACAACCCCAGGATTGGCCCATGCTGTTATTTCCCTAGCAACAGGTCCCGAACAATCCCGACTCATCTCTGTACCAGCGGCCATTACTTTTGACCTGCAAAAAATCTCCCCAAATCAATCGGGCGGATTACGCCCACAGCCTTACCTCGAGGTGGCTATAAATCACAGGCGCTGTTGTTTTATCACCTGCATACGTTATTAAAGCTGTTATTGTGAGATGCAGCCCTCCTAAATTCTCGTGACGGCTCATCTGTAACTATGCCTGGCCCATTGTGTTCCAGACTACTGTTCTCCGTGAGCAATGAATTAAAGTCAGGCTGTAGACATTACCCTGAGCCCCATTCGATTCTCTTCACAAGCAAGTTTGTTAATAAGACATATAATGTCTTCCGTTTCAAGCCTGCGGGCCAGCAGTGACGTGACAAATTAGTGGGGATTCTTCATTTTTACGAAACACGATTGGCCAGATTTTTGTCAAGGGCCCACTTTTGATGGATAGAGCCACATCCAATCATAAGGAAGGAGACAGGGGGAGTTTCGACGTGAACCAGGATGTTGACGGCTCATTATCTAGGCTGTCACTGTCCCTAACCCCAGGAGCGGGAGGAAGGGATGGATCCGACATGGTGTTTTGCTTTTACAGCATAAGAGATACATTATCTCAATAAACAAAGTCAAGTGTGTCTCTTGGCGAGGTGGTTCTACTGTCCATTTATCATCGTTTGGACCCATTTGTGGTGTGCGTTTCTTCATATACTGTCATTTTTCTTTGCTTGGACATTACTCCAAATGTCTGCTGACACTGCGTTCACGGTGGACCAACAACCAACAGTCATTTCTGTTCAGGAATCCCGATAAGGTCCATGTGATGTTAGTCAGCATCCCTTCACAGCAACAGGAGAAATCCTCTCCAGAATCCATTTGAACCCTGTCGAATCTTCCAGTCGTCCTTCTGCAGCGGTTAAATTGTCTGTGGAAATGAAGTCAAAATATTGCTTAACACATTGGTCCCATGGTGTGTTTTGGGCAGCGATGCATCGTTTCACGGTTGTGTATCTTTCACGGCAGCCAGGACAATGCTGGCTATTCTTCATCATCTTAATGTTTTGATGGAGCACTTGAAATCGAAAGTGGATTACCGTCGCTAATGGCGCGGCCTCCTCTCAGCTATTCCACCTGCAATCCACACAGACACAAATGTCATTAGATGACTCAGTTCTCCTCTCATTTGCTCTGTCTCTCTCTACCTCGCTCTCTCTGTCTCTCTCCACCTCTCTCTACCTCTTTCCGCCTACCATTTTAGGATCTGTCGAGCACCGAAGTTATTCTAGAATCCAGCCAAAGTAATCTGGGGTCTGGAGTGCTTTTACTGCGACGCTGGTGGCCGAGGGAGGAAGATGCGGTGTATCCTTCCAGAGGGTCAGGAACAAGTAAACAAGGTATTTGCGAAAGTAGCCTATTGGAGTGCGGATGCTGAAATGGCTTCCGAGTTCTCAAGAGTCATTGAAAGAGGAGGATGGCCTTTATTAAGGAGTCTCGTAAGTATAGGCAGCAGCGTTTGTGTGGGGGTGGGAGTTATTGCATGCACTGTACGTGTTAGGTTGTTTGTATGTACAGTATGTTTGTGTGTGTGTACGTGTGTGCTTGTGTGTTTGTCAAGCGCCTTTAACGAAGCCCAGCTCACCTGGATATAAGTGACACCTACAACGCTCTCACCTCAAGGGAGGGAAAGAGGGAGGGAGGGAGGGAGGGAGAGAGGGTGGGGGAAGTGATTCTCTCCCTGTGACTCATGGACAGACCTACACATTCCCTATCAGACACGAGCCACTGAACGTGGACTCAAGCTATTGAACATTGTCAATTCCACAGCCGTTGGCAAGCTATCTCCTCAGTTCTGTTGAAGTCTAAAGTTCTGATGATTTACTGGTCTGCAGTTTACAAGGATCTGACCATTTGGATTGTTCCTGCGTCTTGCTGCGATAAAGGAAAGGTGTAAGAGACACACTCACAGACACAGATTGTTATTTCCACACGACTGAATCCTCGCATATGTGAAAAAAAAACGGCAAAAAAACTGGACACCTATAGATAGTTAGAATTTGTGGTGAACAGCGAGGGGAGAAACAATCTCTCTGTAGCCCTCCGTCGCTCTGGGTGCAAAGTTCTGACAATCCCTCTGTTTGAAACTGTCAGGAAGCCCTCCTCCACATTAGCTGGGGGGAACAGCCATAGACCAGGGAGCTCACTCCTGTTTGTTCATTAAAGGGCTGTGGTTAGTCTCTCTCACACACACACATCCACACACGAATAAACACACGTGCTCGTAAACTGTGAACCTCATGCGAACACACACATCTGAGACACATGTACTGTCAACACCCCCCATGCGCTACACAAACGTACACATACGCACACACACACGAAGGAAACACAGCGCATGCTTACTGTCACACCCCCCTCTATATCTTCTTTCTCATCCTTATCTCTCATCCTTATCTCTCATCTTTTTCTCTGCCATTTTCCATCTGTTCTAAGCATCTTTGGCAGCAGGGCATTGCCCCTCAGCTGCGCGGGGACAGTAAATCTTAATCACACCCCCTGCTCTTCCCTTAATATTTATAGTGGGAATGTGTCAGTCGAAGCAGGGGGGTGAGGAGGGGGGAGTGTGAGGTGAAGTAAGGGGGAGGGGGGTGGAGGTTGCTCTCAAAGAGCCGTTGAGAATCCAGGCCACACTCCGGCAACTCGACGTCTTCCACGACGCATCAGCCAGTCCGAGGGGCCCGCTCACTTGCACGTTTCCCAGCGTTTCCAGCTGACCCGCCCCCACCTGGCCTGATCATTCGGTTAATTTGCTGCGTGCGACCGAAACTGAGCTCAAGCTCCGATATCGGCGGTGGACGGCGTAGGGAGAGGCGGACGCAAGGTCCAGCAGAACGGCGGTGAATAGTCGCCAGTCTTCGTGGGTTGTTTCGTGGTCGAAAAATGTCCATCATTATTGTTGTTTGCCACGTGCGATGTCATGAATCAAATTCATGAGTACTTAGAATAGTTCAGCGGCAGCATCTTTAATGCATGGGATTTCCAAAATAGTCCACACCCATGGTCAACGTCATGAAGGTCAACAGGGTTGATGTCCCAAGGTTCTTTGAGGTCAGTCCAATACCCCAAAGCTTGCTCTCTGTTTAAGGTCTTAATGTGCTTGCAAGCACAGCAGCGCAGGGCCAGGCAGCTAGAGGTTGTGTTCTTGTGTTTGCTTGTATGCATGTGTGTGTGTGTCTGTGTGTGTGTTTATAGTACATCCTTGATTCTCCCCTGTGGACATGCCTCCGAGGCCTGTCTCTTCTCCAAAAGCCCCTCCCCCCGAATGATTTCCTGTCTGCTGCACAGCCACGAGCCCCCCTCCGCCCCCTCCCTCACCTCTCCCCCAGTTCTCGCCCATCTTCTATCAACATTGAGACCCCCCTCCCATCCCTCAATTCCATCTCCTCCTTCCATCCAAGCATCCATCCTTGTTTTCCACCCGTTGAGCGAGCAAGGGAGGGGGCGGGGGATAGCCTACCTCGGGGAGTCGCTGTCACGGAAACCTGTCCCTCTGACAGACATGTCAATTGAGACTGGCAGACTCCAGTCGAGCCCGAGGGGGGGGGGGGGGAGCGCAGGGTGTGTGTGTGTTGGGGCGGGATGGAGGCGTGCAGAAGTGTGAGGGGGGGTGGCAGGGGAGACGCACTCCAGGGATGGAGGCGGGGTCGTGGGCTGGTGTTTGGGCTCTGCTGAAGAGCTCTGAAACCAGTACATATCCACAGTGTGTATACAGATCAGTTTTCCCAAGTGAAAGATGAGAAAGTCCACTCCTAAAGGCAGGGTAAGCAATGTTTTTGATAAGAACATTTTGTTGTATTTGCAGAAAGTAACGTCTAAAGGTTTGAGGGTAATATGAAATCAGACATCTGCGGGCATTGCAATACAGCATGACCAATCGTTAAGTGTTACCCTGACTATTGATTAGACGGGCTGCCTGTCTGTCTGTCTACCTACCTGCCTGCACTCTGCCCCTTCACTCAAAGCTTGTTTCTGTAGTTTTGTGGGAGCAGCTTTGAAGGAGGATATTTTGGTTTGCATTGTATAAAAACAGAGCTAAAGTGGCACAGCTTGCCTAAACTGTTTGTGGTACTCCACACTCTTCAAATAGAGCATAGGATCTGCCCTGCATTAGGCTTATTTATCTGTCTCTCTTTATCTTGCATCTCTACAGCCGTTCCTTTTTCTTTCTCCTAGAATTTGACACCAGTCCAACGTTCTCCGCTTAGTTAACAGAAAAGCACCAGACAGAATGAAAACAGTGCGGCACTCAAGCCAACCGGGCAATGGCGGCAGCCTTCAGAACACGGTTTTTGATTCTGCTGGGGAGAAGCGGCGTGAGCTGGAATGCGAGGGCGAGCTAGCCCTCCTGCTCAGCTCACCCCTCCTTCTCTCCTCCACCACCTCCTCTTCCTCTGCCCTGCTCTCTTGAAGTTTAAAGCAGCTGCTCCCCCCCCCCTCGTCGCACCCCAGCGGTGTCGCCACTATTTACGTCCCTCCGCCTATTTCTTCTGGTCGTTAGTGCCTTGGAATCCACGCCTGGTGCGCCTTGCAACTGTAGCGTGTATACATAACTTTGAGAGCTTATCAGTAAGCTTTGCCGCTCCTTCATCCCCCCCCACACCTTCCACATCTTTTCGGTTGATCTCTCTCTCTCCTTCCCCTCACTTTCCCAGCCACCTCTCAGAACCTTGCTTCCATTCCTTCTCTCTCTTTATCTTTCGCCCTCTCGCTCTCTCTCCCTCTCTCTCTCTCTCTCTCTCTCTCTCTCTCTCTCTCTCTCTCTCTCTCTC
This sequence comes from Plecoglossus altivelis, assembly GCA_036571765.1. NCBI lineage: Eukaryota > Metazoa > Chordata > Actinopteri > Osmeriformes > Plecoglossidae > Plecoglossus > Plecoglossus altivelis. Next base: position 5,575,555 of record BROE01000028.1, read on the forward strand.
TCTCCCTCTCTCTCTCTCCCAGTTCCATCCATCTCTCTCGCCCCACTCTTTGTACTCGACAAGTGCAGGAGATCAAAGGCAGGAGCAGCGAAGCTTCCAGGCCCAAATTAGATTCATGCTTCCTTGAAAGAACAGAGAAATTGGTAGGACGAAATCCGAAGGTCAGAGTCGACGGGCTCGGGCTGTACAAAACGGTCTGTCTTTGCGCTCCTCAGATCACCTTCCCCCCCACCCCACCCTTGTTGTCTCTTTATCTCTCTGCCGCTCTTTTCTTCTCTCTCCCCCCCGACACTCACACGCGCCTCTCTCTCTCCCTTTTCATTTCATGTTCTTCAACTACAGCATCTCTCCCATCAACTACCCGGGCTCTCTCTCTTTCTTTCTCTTTGCTAACAGCTGCTTTCCACCCTCACTCTGGACCTGTTCAACAGCACAACAGTCGTCTTTACTACAGGCGTGTTTCCCTGTCTCGTTTCTCGTCTCTTGGCCCTGAGATGGACGGCTGGTTCCACGCAGCCTCTCCCAAAACGAGGCGAAAATAAGGACAAAAGACCATACATGTAAGAATTCGAACGATCGTTAGGGCTGACAAAAGAATGGGTTTGTGTTTTTGAAAGCAACTCTGGATACAACGCCAGACCTCAAGATCTCTGCTTTTCACCCATTTTGAGCATTCAGCTCACACGGGCCTGCGCACACAACCACCGTGACGGCCCTCAGTCTGAAAAGGCGCCCTTGGCGCGTCACAACGGCTTTGTTAGACGCCGTATGCGCATACGTTTATTCCTGTGATGTATGTTGCCTATAGACAGCAGCCCACTTGCGAAAGGAGGCCTTTTCCTGGGGAATGAATAGGAGACAAATTGGGGGGGCTTCAATAGCTTTCCATGAGCTTTGGCGTCCTGTCGAGCAACATAATCGAACGCATCGATTGGTACTGAAACAGCATAATACCTCGGTGACCTTATTTGAATCGCACGCTCTTCAGAAAAGATTAGCGGGGCTGTGGACAAATATGCCTCTTCCTGGCCTGGGTTACTAGCATTCACCATGTCGCCTGCATTCACCAAGGGAAAAGATCGCTTCCAAGGACATGAGTGCAATGACTAATGGCTACAGAAATGAAACAATAGCACAATGATAATGAGGTGCTAGAAGTAAGAGTCCAGCCCTCACTTTAGCACCCTCACCCTCCCCCCCCACCCCCCCACCCCCAAACCCACCCCAGCATTAACGAGACTCTTTTCATTTCTATCCGACCCCTACACCACAGTGCGTGCGTGCGTGCGTGTTGATGTGTTTGGATGTTATGTGTGGCTGAGGTGAAAGTCTGTTGTTATAATGGGTCTAATTAAACCTCTGACAGGTCATTAATATGTATGGTACCTTGGATGTTGTTGAACGCAAATAAGACATGGCAAAGAAAACAGTCACTATCCACAAATGCCACTTGACTATTGTCGATGTGCGACATCAAATGTTGTTTGTCTGGACACCACAACGACATATCCCGTAGTGTTAAGATTCACATGCGAGGACACAAGAGTCTGGCCAAGGCGTTGCCGGGCCGACCAGATTCTCTCGTGAAGATACAGTCCAGACCGTATTTCAGTCTCTTTGAGGAGTTGCTGGTGGAGAGTTCTAGAATGTGACAGTGTGCATAGGCTGTTGCTGAGCAGACCAGTACAGTAGCATTGTCTTCGCTACAGTACAATGCTATTGTTCTGGACTGTCTTCCTAAGTGGCCAATTTAACTCATTCTCAAAGGTGCAATCAAGCCCCTTTACCTGCTGACGTCATCGCACACATGTCAGAACCGATTAGGATTGTTTGGGCTTTTTGCCGTTCGAAAATTTCACTAAATTGCTCACAAAAGCTCGGGTTACGAGGCTTCAAAGCCAAACAGAAAGTAGTCAACTAATTTGATAAGATTTGCTTTGTGTGGAGAAAGTGCCCTTGCTTGCATTCATCTTTTGGTATGCGACCACAGTTTAATTGCGGGACAATTACTGTTGAGGCTGAGTGTGATTTGTTTTACTTGAATGGCTGTATGACTGTTGTTGATTGTTGTTGATTGACGGTCGCAGTAATGTAATTATTTAATAATGTAATTCTTGTGACTGCATACAAATCCCTCTCTGGATCATTTGGGTCAGTTTCTTTCTGTTAAGAAAATACAAATCAAATAAAAAAAAATGTTAATCCATAACCGCGAAGCTCAATATAAATGGGGAATGCAGGTGCACATTTTGAAGAAACACTGCAGTGATTAAGTCTAATTATCTCTGATTACCCCCCCTTCCCCCCTGCATGGACGAGACGAACATCAAGCAATCACGCGATCCGTCTTCAAACTTCTCCAAAGTGATGACAATTAACACTGATTGTCTGTGATAGGTCTCCATCTCCTGCTTTGTCATCGATGCCATTGGTCCTGCTATTGGGGGACCTTAGGAAGCATGCAATTACGGATGAAAAGAGCTAACAGGCTGCCGGTGACCTCTGCCCTTTGTGAATAACTCATTTAAAGTCATCATGTGGATGTTCTTTGAATGCTCTACCTGGCGAGGTCTGCTTCATTTGGACATGGCGGAGGACTCTAGAAGGAGGCCATTTTGGAAAAGTAATCATTGACGCAGACTGTGGGAGTATAACAGAGCTATCCATCACTGTCCTCGCGTCATTAAGGGCATTGTTCCCATGCACACGGGTCATTGGAACCAAAAATGACCAGCTCCGAACAATTCATCAGCTCAACGCGTTTTAGTCATCTCCTTAATTCATACTGAAGGGTCTGGTTAATTTGTTTACGTTTCAGATTCATTGCGCTGGTTGTCTATAGGACAGACGGTCCAATAATCAGTTTTAACTGTTGGTATACGCCAATCGGTTAAGGCCAATGCGATGGTCGTTGATTCAGATGAATGTGAGCGTTGCTGGTTATGGTTAGAGCCGGGGGGGGGGGGGGGCTAGTTTGATTAACGCGAGTTGATGAAGAGAACGATAACTTGGTTGTCGAGGTGGGAGCACTTGAGAAGAATCATGCAGCTGTTATCAGACCAACGGAAGGTTTTGGTGGTTTCTCCGCTGCCTTTCTTCCTGATCTGTCACCCGAGCAGCTGGAGCTCTGGCCCAAGATGAAAGAGTCTCTCTTGCGCCTCCCAAACATGCTATAGCAGACCAAGAGCAAAGTTAGATACGGATCTCTCTCCCTGGCCACTGCTTGGTACCTTCTAGAACGCTCCCTTAATCACATAGATACCAGCAATAACAACATGAAGCGTTTTACCTTCCTAGCTTTTCTGGGTCCCCCCCCCCCTATCATCCCTTGGTGTCGGATCAATCCGGGTGGATCGATGTATCTGTGCTCTCTGTGCCTTCAACCTTGATCTCAGGGAGTAAGACAATCCTTTGCTTCAGAAGACAGCAGGGAAACCTATATGCAGCAGGAGGGTACATACATACAGACAGACCTTCCAGATGTGTCCTGGGGCTGTGGGGTAGGGGGGTACATACATACAGACCTTCTAGTTGTGTCCTGGGGCTGTGGGGCAGGTGGGTACATACATACAGACAGACCTTCCAGGTGTGTCCTGGGGCTGTGGGGCAGGTGGGTACATACATACAGACAGACCTTCCAGGTGTGTCCTGGGGCTGTGGGGTAGGGGGGTACATACATACAGACCTTCTAGGTGTGTCCTGGGGCTGTGGGCCAGGTGGGTACATACATACAGACCTTGTAGGTGTGTCCTGGGGCTGTGGGCCAGGTGGGTACATACATACAGACCTTCTAGGTGTGCCCTGGGGCTGTGGGCCAGGTGGGTACATACATACAGACCCTCTAGGTCTGTCCTGGGGCTGTGGGGCAGCTGGCCCATACATACAGAGCACAACATGCGCATCAACACACCTGGAAGGTTTGTCTCACACAGTTTTCTGCCAACACCACTGTGTGCAAAAAGCAAAGCAGTCCGAAGTGGAAGTAAAAAGACGGAATGGAGAATCCCTGGAAGTCCACATTATGTTGGTGTTCTGGCAGTTCCGGTGTGTAAAGAATCCAATTAACAACGACGTCAACGGTAATGAAAGTGTTTTACTTTTTTAAATCCACGCGCAGTTCAAAGGTTTCCAGCCCTGCAAAGGCAGGTGTATGAAGTCATACGGCCCCTTGACCTGGAATAATCTGTTGTTTTGCGTGGTCGTTTGGAATCCTGTTTGATGCTTTTCCCATCTTGTCGCCTTCTCTAATTGCAATGGATTTTGTTCCGTTTCTTTCATTGTGAATTTTCTGTCAGCATAGTCTACATAATGGCAGTGTATGTTGTGATTGGGGCCCCTGCAGGCTGCTAGACCTTGAAGACAAACGCACACAGCAGACTCCCTAGCACAGATACACACAGAAAACCTCTCACAGGCACAGACACACACTTACAGGCGACATACACACGCAAATACAACCCAAGACCCTCACTGTTGGCATTTGTCCATGTTCTGGCCACTAAATGTCATCGGACAGGAATGCTGTACTGTAGTTTATGTGCACCTGGACAGGGAACAAAGGAATGAAACAAGCAGGAAGAGAGTAAGAGGGGGGGGGGCAACATTAAATTAATCCACTAAAAGCCTTTTAGCGATATTGCCCTCCCACCGCGATCTGGTAGCCCAGACTGCTTCCCATCATTTAATTCCCGAAGAAATTTAATTTTGTCCGAGAGCTATTCATTTTGTGAATGAATGTAGGCCCCCTTTTGCCAAAAGCTCCAACCAACCTTCGCGCACGCACGGACACACATGTGCAATGTTCCGGCGCTGTGGCAGCTGTGTTCTGTGGCTTGTCCATGCCCATTTTTTTCTTTCCTTGCTCTTCTGTCCAAGATCATTGGGCATGCTAAGTAACACTTGAGCCAAATAAACCCAACCCAGATGTAGAATCAGGGGCCCTTTCTTCCGTCGGGTTTTGCTGACTCATTCAGCCATTTTGGTTAAGTGCAGTGTGTTGCTCGACTTCCTGGAGTGAGCTGCCCGGGTTGATTTATCCAGCTGTGCTTGCTGCCCTAGACCGTTACTCATGTCCCTCATGCATATGAGGAAGGAGGGAGAGGGGATCATAGACTCTCAGCCCCTGCCCTTACCACAGGATGTGATGTCACAACTTTCCGATTAGACTCCATTCTCCAAATGTAATGTCTCATGCTGTAAGTCATCTGTAAAGTCCTCTGTAAAGACTTCCTTTTCAGACGTCGAGTTTATCAAAAATGAAGCAAGCCGAATTTCCTGATACCGTTGTGGTGGTGGGAAAACCCTAAATCCACTGTCTTTGGAGGGAGTTAACCTTCGCTTTCCTCGCTGACAGACAGTAGCCTGTATTATTTTAAGAGCATTGACCTTTTCCAATCCCACCTGGAGATTTGAATCTCCACATCAAACACTCGGCCCCCTTAAGGAACCAGGCAGACAGCTGTCCCCTGGCTCCCACTTTCCATCCTGCCACCCCAGTCCAGCTGATCAAAGCCCAGGCAGGAGCTTCCCCACTGGGCAGACCTAGCATGCGAGCCCCCTGCTTTGATTCCGGCCTATCCTTGCACAGCATGGTGCCTGTGCGTCACCAAATATCTGCAGCTCTCACGGCACCTGGGGGGGGGGCCACCTAAGACGAGGTTGCCTCCAACTTCGAGTCTCCCCCGCCCCCTCAGGTGTTGACGCCACCGCCGTCTAATCCGAGGGAGATTTACAGAGGCTCGCTCGACCTGTGCTCCTGTGACGCTGGTGAGATGCGACACAAGTGTTGGGGACCCGATATTTATTTCAGGTTTATCCAGTTGAAGGACGGAAAGGCGCCATGCTTAAAACGACGCATCTGAAAAGAACCGGAATGGTGGCTACATTTCGTGTCTATATCAAATGTATCCTTAACCAATCCTCTTCCTTTGTGCACACAGGTGCACGTGGACAAATACCTGGCAACCAGTAGTAGCAGTTGCTGGCTTTTTTTACCCTCTATCTCTTCCCCCGTCTGCAGTCAACTGTCAGGAACTGTGATTTGGGCCACAGGGCCCCTTACTGAGATTTGGGTCACACACATCTTTCAAGACATATTACGTAATAACATATCTGTTACTCAAGCCCCGTGTAGAGATTCCTGCCGAGTCACTCAACCTAGAGTGTGGGGGCCCAGAGAGCTACTGTATGCCAACTGGGCTGGAAAAAACATTAATGGCTGCCGTGAAACCCACAAACGCAGGCCAGCAGAGCCCCAGTGTACTGAAGAACTCCCTCTCTGAAGAGACAGGGCACTCGACGGTGTTGCAAGGTCTGGTTCCCTCCCTATTGTGCTCTCACGCCAGCTCTCTCTCCGTCATTGGCGTTTGCTCCGTGTCTCTCAGAATATGCATTTCACCTCACCTCTCTGCCCTCTGTCACTTCCTTTTCCTTGGACGTGAGACTGTCATTTCACCGCCCTCTCCCCGAACTTAGGCAGGTCAGTATTGAGCAACAAGGAAGAACGGTCTGCCTGACTCACCTCGGAAACCATGCTCCTCCTACCAGCATGAGTGCCTGGAAACGCATGGCTGATCCGTCTACGGATTCGGGCCAGCGTTGTGCATCTGTGTGTCGTTTGTGTAGGTACAGTGGGCACAACATGTGCATCGTGCCTGTTTGTTCGCCTGTGTGCATTTCCGAGAGCACCTTTGTTTACCTGTGCTGTCAGTATGTGTGTAAGTAGTGTAGTGTGCAGTGATGGAGTTCAGAGGTGCATTGTTCAATGTGGCCCCCTCTTGTCAATTGCCCTGCTGCTAGCTCTCCTCCCGATTTGAAGGGGGATGTGGTTATTAAAAACTCCTACCTCCCCCTGAATTGATGAACATCAGGGGTACGGTCAGATGTAGCACCCCCACTGGCAGTGGAAGGTAGCGCAGGGGTTGGGAACCCTGCTGTTGTCAACACACAGGCGCCCTTCAGGTGTAGCAGGTGTAGCAGCTGTAGCAGGACCGCTGTCTGCGTTGTCACGGAAAAGATAACGCTTCACACCGCCAAACACGCGGACCCCCTTTGCTCGCCTCCATCTATCTGAGGGACCATCGCTCGGTTGTGGGTGGAGGGGGAGAGGGGATTTGGAATGAGCGGGCACATGACAGAAGTCACTGACCCCTGTCCGGGGACTGCAGCTTTGCTAACTGACTTCAGGGCCGCAGCGCACCAGTGACAACAGCAGCATTACAAAGGGTCAACCACTTTAAAGAAGTGCAACAGCAGAGCTTCTGCGTGGAGCACGGCTTCTGAGACAACAAAGGTTGAGGCTTTGCTGACTGTGTGTGTGTGTGTGTGATAGAGAGAGAAAATAGATGCTTGTGTATGCAGGAGAGCAACAAGAATGACAAGTGCATGCGCGAGAACCATTTCTTGCAGCGTGTGTGTTTGTGTGCGCGGAGGGTTGCGCCTTTGCAGAGACGGCATGTGCGTACTCTTAGTGTCAGCTTTGTGTGTGTGTGTGTTGGGGTGGACGGTACGCCAGCACGTTTAACATGCTTTTCGAATCCAAAGCCCATTCTGTATATATTGTTTATTGATTTACCTCCTCCACCCCTGACAGTGACTCTCTCTCCTGCTCCCGATTTCAATTTGGTTGAAGGTGACCCAGCCAGCCAATCAGCTTGTCAGCCTCTCCGCCAGCCAGCACCAGCATGGCTCTCACCCTTGCCCTGACCCTCACCCTCTCTGCCAGCAAGCCTGCATAGGTGCCATGACTGCCGGCAACTTGCCCCCGATCTCCCTCCACAGTTTGTCAGAGCGAGTTTCCGACAAGGGTGAGGAGGGTGCGCATTGTTTTGACGGCTATCGCACGTGTGAAAGATGTTTGCCTCTGTGTGCTGTATGTGTTGGTGAAGACGGGGCTTTAATTGAGTGTTTCTCACAGCAGGGTAAGTGAGGTGCGAGGTTGGAGATTTGCGCAAGTGTTGTTGGTGCATTGCGTGTTACAAGGTTTCACCTCCAGACTTGACATCTGCCAAGTGCAAAGTAGACTGTTGTACTGAAAAAAACAGATATATTCAGGGGGATTCACCCAATAAAATCAGGGGATCATGTGTCAATAAGGTTAATACGCTAACAGAACCAACATTCAAATGCCAGCATTCCTACTATTCTTCCCAGTACCAAATAACCTACAATGCTGTACTATTGCATAGTCTCCGTTGATTAGCATCATTGCCCAATCATTTTATCAGCGTTTCAGTTTGAATTCGCTTAAGTTATTAGCGGTTGTCAATTTGACAGGCCTTTCACAACCAGCAAGAACCTCAAATCCCTTGAGACTTATTGAATCACTAATGTCAGGTGACTTGCGCAAGGTGATCCCCCCCTAGTGACATGGTAGCCATCCACTCTAGCCAGCTACAGCGCGATAAATCACGCCGTGGTCATCCATAAATCAAACCAATGATTGCTCGTATATTCCAGGACCGTACGACAGGTGCGGAACAGGCCAGGTCACGACACGATCAGAGACAAAACACAATAATGGCTGGGTCGTTTGTCATATCACAATACCGATCGGTTTTTCTTATGTGGTGCTGAGATGGTATCCTGCTCCGCCAACGCAACACGGGATATTGAGCTGTTGCGGATGAAGAGGAAGATGGCACCTCGAACGGCCTTGCGTGCTTCCCTTTTTCACGCGATTTGTATTGACGGCGACTCAACGCCGCATCTCAGCGAGGGCAACCGACCATTACTGGTGCTGTTAGCACTACGATTCTGGAAACTGCTCCAGGCTACACCGCCTGTGTACAGTAAGCATGATCTCCATGGAAATGCGAATAGCCCTCAAGCAAGTATCCGCATTCCTGTTTGCATGCCGTTAACAGAGAATTGATAAGCGAACGGAAATGCAGAGGACCGCATTATGGGATGCCGAAAGGTTTTATCTGCATAGAGTAATAACTGTAAGGCATCGTTATCTGCATAGAGTAACGACTGCACGGTATCGTTATGCGCACAAAAACTGTAAACCATCAGGTGTCCCTTTCTGACATCACTCTGTTTTATCGGTAGAGTTTTATAACTCTCGGCAAAAAGGTCACCTTCAGACACTCGACGGACCTCAGCCGTCAGCAACCGCGAGAATCCCACAATCCGCCGATCTACAAGCCTCCTTCGGCTCCCTGTTGAGTCTCCCTGGACTTTGAACTTATTTTCCTGTGACTTTCAAAGAGCTAAAGAAAGAAAGAAAAAAAAGGAAAGTCCCTGGAAACGAGGCATTTATCTCCGGGCCTCCCTTCTTTTCTTTTTTTTTTCCTTTCGGAGAAAGAGAGCAGGTCTCTGAGGCGTCTCGGTGGAGCCTCGCGCGCCTTCCGCCGCTCACGCTGGGCCTTGCTCCTCTCCAACTCGGCAAGGCTTGTTTTTCAGAAGTGACATCAAAGCCCCGCCGTCGTTTCCATCTGCTGCGCGCTCTCCACTCTTCTCCACGTCGGAGCTCTTAGAGGCACAGTCGTCGGCTGTCGTTAACTGTGAGTGTGAAGGTTCTTCTAGGCCAGGGTAGCCAACAGCGATCTCGCTGGCCTTCCACTGGTGTAGCTGGTTTGATGAGGCTAGCTTGTCAATGAAGGACATGCGGAAGGTGAGTATCAGTGTTTGGTGCCTGTTGAGTTTTCACAAGCCAAGTTTGTGGTGCTCATATCTGAAGTCGTCATTTGAACTGACTGGGCAATGTGGCGATACTGTTTGTGCATCTGTGTCAGGTCTTCAAGATGAGGCCGAAATGTCTTGTTTTCATCTGCTGTGGAGAGATGGAAAGCAAGGGAGAGAATGGACGGGGATGAGTCGAGAGAGGACAAGCTAGAAGGAGCGTGTGTGAACGAGTAGGAGCGAGACGGAGGGAGAGGTGAGCAAAGCGAGAAGGGGGAGGTGAGGGAGGGAGACGCAAATGAGTCATAGGCTTCCGAGACGGCTTGAGCACACAGGCGTTGCAATTTAATGCATTGGTGGCGTGAGCAGGACCAGACAGTTCTCGATTGGCAGAATAAACACGTACGAGTAGGAGGGGAGGGGGAGGGGGGTGTTCTTCAGTTTAACCTTGTCACAGAGGGCCAAGAGATGCAGGAGAGAGAACCATCATCGTTCTGCTTGGGGGCCACTTTCAGAATGTTTGGGTCCTTTGGAAGACTGCCATCGGATTCCGCCGTGTGTTTTAAATGCCTTGTTCCGTTCGTGACATTCTGTGCTGTGTTTTACCTGTCTAGAGTCAAAGACTGTCAGAGTGACTGACGCATGACAACGGCTTCCAGTGTGACTGCGCCTGTCTGCTTTCCCTCACTTGACTTCTTCCATTAGACTGAAACTGTGATTGCTTGAACGTAGCGGAAGGTTAGGAAACTCGCTGTTCTGATGCCAGACTAAAAGAACATTTGCTGTCCACATAAATGTCTGGTTTGACAACTGATGAAGACATTATTTCCTGGAGAAAGCAGCAGTATTCAATTTGCATAATGGGAGATTACTCTTTTTTTTCCAGTTTTCTTTCTGTCTGGGCAACATTCATTATTTACATATACTGTTAGCGCAAGTCCAACAAGGGCTTTAAAAAGCGAATGATCACCATGGAAACAGACCATTCCTCTAGTGATTAGGCTGGCTCATCTGTAAGTTATCCCTAATGTTACCTGTAAGGAAAAAATCTATTTAAATTAAGAGCGTCCTTGAATTTCTACTCTCCACTTAAATCAACCTGTCCCCATTGCTTTTGACCAGGCCAAGTAAAGGATGTACTTTTAATGCCAGAGCTGTCTGGTCTGTGTCGAAAAATAACCAGGCGGCCCGTTAATGACACATTTGAGCAATGATCGGTCAACTAAGACTGATTAATAGATCGATACTTTTTTTTAACCCATTTATCAATGCCATATCACGTAATGCCATTTTACATGTAGTTTTGCATGTACATGTTGCCAAGGCCCTGGATTTTCCGTCTTTTAAAGAGTTTTGTTTTACTCGTAGGCCTACTCAGAAGCACATGGGTGGCCCAGCTTATTTGAACCCCAAGGTAAACATTGCCCCAGGCTTTCCTCCAAGGGCCTCCTCCCCACAACACTACTGCTTTCTGAGTTGTGGTTCACTTGAGCTCTAAATTACCTCATTAGCTGCCTAATTGGACAAATTAAAGCTCCAATCAGGAATGGCTCTGCTTTCGTCGCTTCTGTAGGTGTCTTTAAATCATCTGTCGCTCTCCGCGCTGAAAGAAGGACAAATTTGCTCAGCGGAGCAAATAATGACTTCAATTGAGTACCAGGGAGCTTCGGCGCGGCAAACAAAAGAGGCTGGCGGACTTTCGGCACCTGTCTCCTTCCGGCGGCTCCTCAGGCAGGGGTGAAGTTGAGCTTCCTAACGCAGGAAGCCGGCAACGGCGACAATTTATTTTGCGTTGCGCGATCTCCACGGCCGAGCTGCGCTCGCACCTCAGCGTTGTCCGCTGGTAGGTTCGTAGGAAGATCCACCGCCTGTCGAGGTCATCCCGCGATCAACAAGTGCATTCTGGGAGTCCCACGTGGTCCTGCAGTCGCTGTCTGGCGGCCTCCTTTCCTGGAGACACAGTTCAAGAGACCTGGGTTGTCGCCTCGCATCAAATCAGAGAAAGAGTAAAACAAACAACAGTGACGAGCTGTTAGTAGGGACGAGAGGAAGAACACAAGCATTTGTGACCTGCGGTCCAAGCCTGGATGGGTATATTTTATTCAACCTGTCCAGTCTGCTTGTCACCTGTGGCCTTGAATACTGCCACTTGTAAAAAAACGAATAAGTAACTCATCTTCACATCTTTGTTACAAAAAGGCATGGACACCAGAGTGATCCATTAGGATGCCTGGAGAGGTATAATACATTTGATTCAATTAAGAGTGGCAACATGTAAATAATTCAAAGCTAAACTGCCAGTTGTTGCTTGGCAAGTTGGCTGTTTGCTGAGTCAGGTGGAAGTGTGTTTGAGTCATTCTCACTGACTGGCAGCCTAACTTTCCCCCGACTCCAAACAAAGTTCTTTTTCCTCTAAAGATCCCACAGTGCTCTCGCGGGGCAACGGTATTCATCTCTCGTGTAAAAACCCTCTGTTATGTTTTGACGCGAGCCATTCAACGCGTAATTACACGTCCCTGTTTGGCACCACTGTAGCCGTTGACAAAATGGCTGCCGTTGTCAAGGAAGGAACAAATGGAGCATGCCAGGGTTCCTTTGTCTGCATCGCTGAAGGTAAACAGTATTCCACACGTCCCCGTACACGACACAATGGAGTCGTAGACACGGCGGAGATTGGATTTTTCTGTGTTTCCTTGTGACCCCCCCTGAGCTCCAAGAAGGGGTGTGTGTGTGTGTGTGTGTTTGCAAGTGTGTTAGGGGCTGGGCCTAAGCTGCATCGCTGGCGGCTCATTTGTTCAGGGCTTAATTACTGCAAGCTGCAATTATCAGCCAGCTGTTCACACCCTCTCAGATGGCTCTGCTGTGGTGCCGACGGACAAATTGGGTACCCCTCGCCCTGCTCCCCCCCCCACATCCCCCCACCCTCTCCCCCCCCTAACGCACACACTGCATCACACACAAGCATCCCCGCCCTCACACACACACACACACCCATTTTGGCAGCAGGTGGGGGTTTCAAACAGCTCACTGTGTATCTGTGTGTGTGTGTGTGTGACATCATCCACATTGGCACTAAGGCCAGGGTCTGTCCTTTATCACAAAGGACACTGTGTGTGTTGTGTGCGTGGATGCGCGCGTGTGTGTGCGCTCGCGTGTCTGAATAAGCAAGACAGACAGCCTCTTTAGGACTAAGGAGATGGCCGAGCACATCTGTTACCACTGATATGGCATGACGACTCCCAGGTTTTAGAGCAGTTCTCCACAGGCTCGGGATGAGGTCACTCAATGAAACCACGTTCGACCTGACATCATGACATCATCATCATCATCAGCTCAACGATGTGGTTCACACAAGGACTCGCTGTGTTCTGCGAAAATACCCTAGCTCATAACGTGATACTATACGTGGTACTTTTACCATGTTTTTGCGATGACAACACGATGCATTAAGGAGCTTGGTATTTCCCGAGTCAATGTTCTCTCTCACGCACCGGGGCCCCGCTGACAGCCAGAGATAAGGTATCTCGTGGGTCCCCACTGCTTCTCTTGACCTGCTGCACAAGGGCCTTTTCGCCCACCGCCACACACACACACATGCTACCTGTGATCCCCCTCAGCACGCTACTTCATTCCCGGACGCAAGTTCGGCGCTGTCCTGTTTATAGCATTTTGTAAGATTTCCCTAGGATTCTTGTCTGTCTATCAGATGCCTAGACCTGGATATTTATTGATTTCATTTGAACTGTTTAGATCAGTCCGTTTGAGACATCTGCTATTAATAAATGTAATAAATGTAGCAGGATTTTGTTTGCCAAACCCTAAATCGGTGATTAATAGCATTGTCTTACCCTTGTGTTTGTGATTCACGTTCAGCATGGATTCAACGGGATTTATTTGGTAATTAATATTTGATGAGAGCGACAAGCACCCCATAACTAATCTCTGTTTGGGAGTTGCCCTTAAGGATTTTCTGAAACGCGAGGGTGTGTGGGTGAGGTAGGCGGGTGGGGGGGGGGGGGGGGCGAGCTTCTCGAAATACAATTAAAACACGTTGAGTATTTCAAAAAGATAAATCAACGATTCAAAGCATAATTCAGTGCACACCCAATCGATATCATCCCTAATGGATCATTAGGACTTTGCTTCTGCGGTATTTAGCATTGTGCTTCGCAGCCTCCAGCAACGCTGCGGCAATGAGGCAGCTGTTGATATTTTTTGGACAAAGAAAGTCCGAGAGAAGTTTGGCTTGTGCGGGAAAACTGGGTAATATGAGGACATGAGTGTGGAGAGTAAGACTGGTTACTTACTAGTGGTTCATGGCAACTTAAACAAAGCGGGTACGTGCTTGCACTTGTGTGTTGTGTCTACTGTAGGGTCTTCCCTGCTTAATAAGGACATGTTCAGGTTAAGGAAGTGTCCGTCAAGTTCCTGTTCCGTCAAGTTGTGCGTTTCTCTGGGTGAGCAAAACGGCAACTTCTGTCATCTTCATCGGACCATCCAACCCTCTTTGTGACCTTCAAATCCCCCCCCCCCCCCCCAAGGTCAGATGCTCTTCTCACATGTTCACGCCGTGTGAAAGCCTGTGGTTTGGTCTTGTGATGCTCACAGTGGGAGTCTGTGCTGTAATTGCACAGCGAAGAGCATGCCTGTGATCTGTCCGGCGTTACCAGGAGGACACCACCTGGGGCCGGGAGCACAACCCATAAATCAGCGCACAAAGTACCTGCCATGATGCACACGACTGCACAAACACACACAGACAAACGGGAGCAACACAAACACGCGTGCAAGCACACAAGCACAGATGAGTGTCGCACAGTACCCCACCCCCCTTAACACACACACACTCACACTCTGTGTCAGCATATTTAGCGAAAGAGAATTATTTGGAAATGCATTTTAGTGGCATCGGTAGATGTAAGACCATCATGGACCTTTTGAGACTTCTTTTCATTAGAGCTGAACGACCCCTCTGTGGTGGGGTGTCCACGTGATCCGGACGCACACGTCATTGGCCTGATCGCTAGCTGCAGGTAATGATGTGGTGACGACTCGTCTTCCACCAGCAGGACTCAAAGACAAGGACATAAACTTGGTCTTGGTTGAGTCACACTTACTAAGTCGGTGTGCGTGCGTGAGCTCATTCGGATTTGTGATTCATCCCTGCTTAGCTTGTTTGAGACAAGGCATTCTATCCCGCTTGATATTGCAGGCCCCTCAGACACTGTCTGTATGTGGCTTTGCTCACTGTCGATCAGTAAAGCTGGACACCTGAGACAATACAAATTTACATATTCCACATTCAAGTTTAACAAATGATAGTGCCCCAACAACAAATCGATTACTCAGCTAGTCTCCGCAGGCAGGAGAGTAAAGACTTCCTGACTTTGTTCCTAATTCACCGACGACAACCACCAACACCATCTATTGCAATGTAATAACATGACAACTGTCATATTTCACTTTTGAGCATTTCTCAAGTGCAAAACCCCCATGACTTCTTCCCCAAACGCCAACACCTTCCTCCTCCTCCTCCTTCTCCTCCTCCAAGTCCTGTATGTACTAAACATACATATGTGTGTCATCTTCTTGTTTTTGTTATTTTCTTCCCTTTCCTCCTACATCTCAGTCACGACATGTAGTTGTCATCACAACTCCAGCCAAGACCAGTCGTTAGCATTTCATGTCTTCTGAGCAAAAGCCCCGGCCACCTGTAGGGTCTTCGCCCTATCCCTGCAGTGCTAATTGGTGCGATAGCAAATCATAAATTAGAGCCTTTTGATGCAGTCCATTTCTTAGGCAATCGACAGCTCTGGCCTTTCCACTGCAATCACACGTCAGGATCGGCCAAGAGCGTCTGCCCGTGCGAGGCTGAGGAGGAGAGCAACAGGAGGAGGACTTTGGAAAGTTTCGACAAGCTTACTTTTGCAGTTGTCTGTAATTGAAAGCTAAATGTCATTTTTTCCCTTTGTTGTCAATTATGTTGAAAGCGGTGGGTTTGCAGGTCTTAATTTCCCGCCGGCAAGCTAAGTGCGTTCTTGGGCAAACTAAAAAAAACAAAAAAACACCATCTGGGTAGACAATTCTCTTTGAAAATATACTGCACCATTTCTGGGAATAAATCCACACATCCGTTTTACTATTTGGGTTTGAGTGTTCTAATCAAACAAAGACCTAATCAAACTGACTGTTGACTGTTCGCACTCCAAATGCAGTTCGGGGACACGACGTAATTCACGTCCTCGGACGAACGGTTAACTAGAACTTGAACTAGAACTTTTTCGCCGCCGGTCACTGAGCTTCTCGTTGAGAAAACAGGGCTGGGGCCCCGTTCCAAACCAAGCGTGCGGGTCCTCATTAGCTCACTTGTCATAGCTCGGAAAGTGTGGCGGCTACAAAAGAAGGCGTCATGCTCTCTCCTTAAAGGCACGCAGCCAGGAGTCCGTAGCCAGTGATAATGCGCTCTCCATCATTTTGTCCTTGTGTTTTATCCTGAGCCTCCATAGAAAAGCTGCAAGCGAAGTCTGTAGGGACTCTCCAACCCCCCCAGAATAATGAGATGGGGAAAGATTAGCAGCACTGGTACAGTACACCATGGGGCAGACCTAGTTACCACATCATAGCTCATCGCGCCAATATGCAGCTCTACATGCACGCAGCAACCATTAATGAAGATGAGTACAATTAGCAATGACGGAGTATGGGTCTTCAGAATATATGCGCTTCCACCAATAGGTTGGGGTTAATTTGCCTCAGGTTGGAAAAAACTCTGACTCTCACATGACCGTGCCTCATTATGGAGTCACTCCAGAGGTATCTTATAGAGGGAAATGAACGTCTGTCAACTCGATGTGCTGTGAGTCCCCAAAAAGTTTGAGGGAAGTGAACGTCAAAACTGTCATCTCTGACATTCACAGGACTCAAAACCGACTGTGCAGCCAAGGACCCTTGCGCAGTGTGTAAAGGCCCACCGTGCAAAGACAAAGATGTTTTTGGCGAGCAACGCGCCAATCTCCGTTCTTCAAACGAAACGTTGATTTCCACACGAAAGCCCGGTGAGAAAGATAACCACGCAGCGGCTGGCGCCCATTAAGGACGACCAGTGCACAATAGGTCTGTTTCTTCCCTGCCACAGCTCCAGGACATGCGTTTCCATGGCACTCGGAGAATGACCTCCTCATTAAAACAATGCCTGTTGATAACCTTGTGCAGGTTGGTAAAAAGAAATATGCATGCGCCGATGCTGGAGTCTGGCCGGTAGGGTAGGTCAAACCTCTCTCCTGTCGCACCGCTCCAGCTCTTATCGGGCCGATTCACCGCATCCAATTATCTGACGAGAGCGTCAAATTTGTGCACGGAGTCAGCTTGGTGATATAGGCAACAATCTGCAGGCCTGTATATATTACAGAAACACAGTCCCTTATTTGCAGGTCAAAAGCGGAGGACACTTATAGCAAAAGCAACACACACTCACATAGCATATACACACAGGCATGGACACACCACACACATACACAGAAAATATAGCCACCTAATGGGGACCGGTCTCATTTTCTTCCCTGCTACCCCCGTAACCGTGCTTCAACTGTGATTCACCTCCGCCAACGTCTGCGCGTGGTGTGTCTTAATCCGAGATTGAACACAACACTGAATATTACATGAAGCTACTGACAATAGACACTGCAAACTGCTGAGCCGGGAAAAGACTTGATGTAGGGACTTGGAGGGACTGGAATTCCTCAAACCTGCTCCACCAAGAGTGGGGGGGGAAGTGAAATTGTGTTTTTTTCCCTGCTACTTCCACTTGGCTGTACCTAAGGCAGGCTGAGCAGAAGGCACAGGGGTTGTGAGACACGCCTGCATGGGGGGCTTCTGAGGCCCAGGCTACAGTAGGCCTGTAATGGAGTCAGGAAGGCTATGCGGGCCATTAGTCAGTGGATATTAAGTGCACTCTCTCCTCACTTCTCACTTTGGTTCTCTCGATGCCAGACAGTAATGGACTTTGGTTCAACCCGGAAAGGAAGAAGATATAGGGGCAAAGGGGCAGAAAATGTTACTAATGGTTTGTGGGGTAGGTACCTTTGACACTTGGGTGGTTTCAAGGTCACTTGCCATTCTGTTCGTTTATTGTTCTTCGGTAGCCATTAGCAGAATCCCTGCTCTGGAAGGAATACTGTTGATGTGGTTGAAACCGTGGTGTTCTGTCTGTCAAGACACCGACAACACCGATGCTTTCCAGTCCAAGCTAGCTGGCCACAGCAGACACGCATTGAGGCACACCTCTTTTGGAATCAAACTCGTCACCCATCGCCACGTTTTGGAAAACTTCAATCTCACTGGCCCGCCCCCCCGCTGGCGCCCAGGGGCCTCCTTGCCTCCTCCCTCCTGCCCAAACCACATCTCCCAGCACATCCAGCGACACCGATTTCAGAGGGAATGGAGACCCCATTGATCAAAGGGCTTCTGACAAGTCCGACCCCCCTCTGCAAACCCGCCACCGCCACCACGACCCCCCACCCCCCGTTCGCCAGGGTCCCCCAGTGCCTACTCTGCGGCGTGTCGAGCCAAAGAGCACAACAACAAACATCTCTGCAGTTCTTGGCCCTCCCCGGCTCGCTGCGGAGTGGAAGATATTTTTAGAGCATCGCGGCCTCTTTGAAGAGGGAGAGGACAGTGGCACCCTTAACTGCAGCCACACACACACACGACGCTCACACACGCAGACACTTTGTTCCTCTCTGTGCTCGTGTCCATCCGCCCTTTTCCCATCATCCTCCTTTCTCTCCCCTGCTTCCATCCTCTCCTGTCTTTTCTCTCCCTTCCATCACCACCGCCCCCGCTCTATTTCCTCATGTTTCTGTTTATTATTTCTCCTGCCCCCCTTTACTCTCTCTTTGTCTTTCTCGCTCTCTCTCTCTCTCTTCCTCACTTTTTCTCCCCCCTCTCTCTCTCTCTGTTCTTCATCCCTGCGCCCCCCCCCCTCTTTTCCCACCGCCCCTATTCATTCACATGCAGGGACTGCACAGTTGAAAGCCCACATGAGACGACCAGAGGCCTGGGTCTCTTTCAAAGGATCTGAACTCTGTTGGGAGAGCGTGTCGGCCCTCGTCGCTCACTTTGTCACGCCTGTGCCTGTCCCCACGTGCACACACTCTTGGCATGCGCATCTCTAGGAGGCTTTTAAAGGAACTTGTTAAATTCCATACCAAAGGGGAGAGAACATGAAATCAAATCGACGACGCCACATCTGAATATGGCAATGACGGGACAGATCTCTCTCTGAATTGCCACAGGAAAAAAACAAGTCAAATGTGTTTGTACTGGAAAGTCCTTGCAACGAAAATGCAGTATATAGCCAGTGCTAAAGTCAGTATATAGTCAGATGTGTCACTACAATACTGGCTGAGGCAATAATCTTTAGATCAGATTAATGATCTGTAGTCATAATTGGAGTGGAATAAGTGGGATTTGCCAAATCCAATAATCTCTTGTAATAAAACATTGAGAGGAAGAAAAAAAAATCTACAAAAAGATGGATTTAACGTGTGGAAATCTGGACATGAAATTGAGATCCACCGAAAGCCACCTGTTCCTTTCTGGTGGATCCCAAGTCACCATATAGTTCGGCAGTCTTCCTGTTGTACAAGAGAATAAGCATAGTGATATGTGGACTCTCGTGCGGAAACTCCTTTAAATGATCCACTCGTATTCAAATACGGAGGGGATTAGCTGTGGAAGTGCTCCGGTATACACCACGGCTTAGAAATACCTGTCACATTTCACTCACTTCATAATTAGCTCAAGCACTTTGTGCAGTCATTCATTCGTTCAGTGGGATTCTGTTGGAGAAGGAGCTAAGAAAGGGATGGCATTTTTGTCTTTTTCTTTCTCAAGCGAAGGATCGGATGTCATTTCTATTTTTGGCCTTGAGAGTTCAAGTTAATTCACTTTGAAGATGCGATTAATAAATCGTGAGACTTCAAGCGTGAGCGAGTACATAGGGGGAAGTCATCGTTCCTTACACAGTGATTCCGTTTTATATATTTCAAAAGCCCTCGGAGACTTTCGATGATGAACTATCCATTCTGACAAAGGAAATTGGGGGAGATCGTGAGTAAACGATTGCGAGACGTTAACGGTGGTGAAGGAGTTAGTTAACGCGTTGTTGGCGACGGGGCAAATTCCATCGTCACCATCTTCCTGTCTGCCCTGTTGACGTCTGATCACCAGCAGGTGACGCGCGTGGGGTGAATCGCTGCCAGCTTGGGATTTCATTGAAAAATCCCCCCACTCACAATGGAATGACTCCTCGTGACAAACAGGCTATTTCGCTCTTCCACCCTTGTCCTAGAAGCGTCACAGTGAAAAGTGCTCCAGACAAGGCCTCTCAGTGTACACTAGGGCATAAATTCAGTTTGAAGTAGCTCTTCTGTCAAGTTATCGCTGTACGTTTAGCTTCTATTAAAAGGTTTTAGGGTCAAACGAAACAATAACAAAATGAGTGGTATAATAATAATAATATCTCATCCTGTGTGTGTGTAGAACATACAGCATATCCATGCACTTGAAGAACAGAAAGCTGCATGAAACAGAACCTGTCTGTCATCTTGGTCCCTAATTGACAGATCAACTACGGGAGCAGCCGCCACAATCAGAGGCCGGCCGCGGTCGTGCCACTCACATTAGCACGGCATTAACGAATCCTTCAGCCGAAACAATGTAAATTACACATAATGAAATCCAATTAATATTTTGAGGTTCAACAATTAATTGCGTCAAGGAGTCTGGCCAGGCAGGACTGGAGAGGTGGGGGATGGTGGTGTCCAGTGCTAATTGAGGGGGGGGGGGGTGAATGGAAAAGGAGGGTGCAGTTGGGGTGGGGGGGTGGTATAGTTTGAGACGGCTAACTACGTCAATGATTAGCGTCGGTAGCGCCATGGCAGCTCGAAAGCTTACAGACAAATTAACTGGGTTGAACAGGCTCTCAATCAAACTAAATGCCAGGTTTGTTTGGAATGTTAAGTGGGACGCCACCGGCAGAATTCAGGATTATAGTCGGGGGGGGGGGGGGGGGTTAGGGGAGATCTTGTGGTTATGAGTAATGGCACATCATTTAAATACTTTTTGAAATAGTTGGCAAACAGCTGATCGTCATAACAACCGTCACATTGACGTGTGCGGTTCACACATTTACATGGCAAAACCCATCAGTCAGACCCAAAGGTGTACCTCTCCCTTGGCACTGACTGTTTTCATCCAGGTCAATTCAGGGTATCTCTCCGAGTGCTGGTGCTGTAAGAGTTCTAGTGACTGGGAAGTCTGCTAGAGGTGTGTCTCTCTCTTCCTATCTGATCTCACCTCCACCAGCCACCACGCAGCCCCTGCCCTGCCTGTTCTGTGAGCAGCAGCCATTCTCGCAGACTCCACTGTGCCACAGATAAAGCGAGGAGTGGAGAGAGAGACGCAGAGAATGGAAGAGACAAAGAGATGGGGAGAGATACTGTGGGAGCCTGTGTGTGTGTGAGAGCGAGAGAGAGAGAGAGAGAGAGAGAGAGAGAGAAAGAGAGGGAGAGACTGAAAGCATGAGAAAAACAGACAGAGAGAAAGACAGAAATTGAGAGAAAGTGAGAGTCTACGTGTGTGTCAGGCAGTGGGTGTGTTGGTGTGCGACAGCCAAAGGGAGCCAGGTCAGGGGGTTAGTGGCATACAGGAAGTGCTGCACCTTTAATTCACCGGCGTCTGAGAGCAAGCCAACAGTATGATCTGTCCACCTTCCTAGACCCATTTTATCTGTCCCATCGGGTCCGCCACGTCTTCGCCTGATTACGTCTGCTAAAAGCCACCCGTTTATTTTGTGGCTACATCAGTATCCGAGGAGCAATGTGTTCAGACAGAAGCGGTATAGATGTCGATGGTAAGGAATGTCACTGGGAGGAGGTGCAGCCACTCACATTTAGCCATTTTTTGTCTAGTAGTCTTGCAGCCAAATTTGCATTCATTCAACAGGTCTAACCTTCCAACCCCCCCCCCCCCCCCCCCCCCCCCCCCGCCTCCCCCTTCAAATAAAAAAATACTGTAATTGGTCAAATTAAATGCGTTTCACCAGATGTGAGGATAACGGATATCCGTTCATTAACATGAAGATCAGATGAACCTGGATCATGTCTATTAACAGTGTCTGATGGAAATTCTATTATAACTTTCAGCGCCTTTTTAGTGAAGCCGACTGTCTCTCTACACTGGGTGGCTGAGGAAGTCTCGAAGACAATCACAGTGGACGGTAAAACTCATCTCAGCTAAAGACATAAGGACAAGCGATTAAGCCTCTCTATCAGGCCTATGGGGGACGACGAGGGGGTGGGGGGGGTAAGGGGGAGTACCGAGGGGGGGGGGGGGAGTGACGAGGTAAAAATGATGATGTTTTGCATGTTTGATAGGGGAATAACTTGACTTTGATCTAATCAGCAGACCTGTGAACTAACAGCCCAACGTCCAAGGCAGTTATGTCTCGGTTGGCAGCCTCCGATTCAGCCCTTCAGCCCAGAGACAGTGTAAGGATGTGCATGCAAGCAAGACAGATAGTCAGGCCAAACCAGAGAGAGCCTGGGTGTGCATTAAACACTCCCCAAGCCAGCGTATTATACATCCATGCAATATTTGTGTCCGTCTAATTACATTTCTCATGAATATAATTTCTCAGGCTTGTGTGTTTTGTGCATGGGAATAAGTGTGTGTGTGTGTGTACGTTGGAGTGCGTGCGTGTGTGTATGTTGGAGTGTGTGCGACGGCAATGCTAATGCACACATTTGCATGCAAATCCCAGGGCGGTCTGTTTGCACGGGCGCGTACGTGTTAGCGAGGTTAGCCGTCGAAAGAAGAATGACAGTAGAACAGACAGCCTGTCAGATATCAGACTGAGGGTTTCAAACTAATGAAAGCACATGTCAAATATTCGAGTTTCTGAGGACTAAGAATCAGAGGGCTGTGCTGCTCCGTGGTCCTAGTGGCAACACTGCAGCAGCTTAGACAGTCACGGTTACCAGCGTCCGACGCTCCCAAAAGCACCTGACCCCAGTTCTCACCATGGCTACCTTCTGAGCCTTTCAGCTCAGGCAAGGTATTGACAAGGCCCATTTGCCCTGTCATTGATATTCATGGAGTCACCTCATTGCGCGGATGGTCACGCGGATAGGAGTCATGGAGGAAGATGTATTAGAGTGTTGCCCTTCGTCGTTGTCCCCCCCACCGAAAAAAAAGCCACCCTGAATCAATTAAACCAGACAAATGGTGTATTTGTGGAGAGAGTACGCAAAAGGATTCATTCGGATGACAACAGCAATCAGAGGCTTCAGGTTCTGTATGCAGACAGATATTCTTATGAGCCGGCTCTCACTTCTAGGCCATTGTTGGCAATATGTGTGTGTAATGAAAGCTTAAAACACTGTTCAGAAGGAGGAAGCCCTCCTAGATGCAACCACAAGCATATTTACACATACATTTACTCGGCATGTAAAGACTGACAGTTCCTCAGACAACTTTGTATCACCATAGACTTGTTTCCTTGCTGCATGCTGCAAGCTACAAAATCATTCTTGACTCCACTGACTCAATGTGCACTACTTGAGAAAATATTTTCCTGACAGCCTTTTTGGCACAATAGTTTTGGAGGAGTTCACCACCTAAATCTTGACAAGAGAACTCACTCCCAACTGCTCGAATGGCAGTCCAGGGAGACGAACGTTTGTCAGATTTCAACATTTTTTTCTTCCAACCCTTGTTTTGACATAAGTTGATTGAATTCATTGCTGCGGGAAGTTCCAAATGTGGTTTAATCCCTAGATAATTGGGGCACTGTAAAAGAACCCATACAGAATGTGGCATTGTCACACTGAGGGGGGGGGGGATAGATATTTAAATTGTTAATTGTCAATGCCAAGATTAGCCTGCAGTGGAATTATACACAGTGCAGCTGGCATTCGCCAACCATTTACACAGGAGCAATATCTGAATGCAAACTGAATTATAGCAAAACTTGTCAGGTGAGTGCTAAGTTGAGTCAAACAATAATGTATGCAGACCCCTCCTGTTCAAAAACCAATTATAATTGCATTGAGAGTTGCTATATCTTCACATGACAGGGAGAGTGTGCTGGTGAGAGAGAGGACAGGGGGAAGGGGAGTGGAGGGGGTAAAGATTTGCTCCTGGGCGGTCTCCTTGGGTGTCTGTTGAGATAAGCCGTGGGACGGTGGCCCGGAAGCCGGAGTGACTTGGTGCCAGCAGGGGGGCCAGTCTGACAGGCACATGCCACATGCTGTGGCTGGGTAGACAGGCTGGTGCGTGGGCGTCATCTTCAATGAGAGACTTCAGCCACCTTCTCCTCTCTCTCCCGCTCTCTCTTCCGCTCTCTCTTCCTCTCATTCGCGTCTCTCTCCCTCGCTCCATCTCCTCTCTCTCTCTCCCTCCCGCTCCCACCATTCTCACATTTGGCAGGTTCCCTCCCGCGTTCCTCTCCCTCCCTCCCTCGTTCCTCTCCCACCGTGTTCCTCCCTCTCCCTCCCTCCTCTCCCTCCCTTGTTCCTCCCCCTCCCTCACTCCTCTCCTTCCCTTGTTCCTCCCCCTCCGTCACTCCTCTCCCTCCGTCACTCCTCTCCCTCCCTCACTCCTCTCCCTCCCTTGTTCCTCCTCCTCCCTCACTCCTCTCCCTCCCTTGTTCCTCCCCCTCCTTCACTCCTCTCCTCATGTCGCAGGACAGCCTGTGTCGTTCTCGTTTCCTCTTCCTCCCCTCCTCCATCTCTGTTCCTTGTTTTCACCGCGTTAGTTTGGTGAGGCTTCCCTTCCGAAACCTCCCTGAAACGCTGAAACGTTCCATTCCTACAGTTCCTTCACCAAGGGTGCTGATGACACGCGAACAGGAATCATCTCAACGTGTTAAGACAATCGGTAATTGCGATAAAGCCATGTGCTCTGCTGATAAGGCAGTAATGAGTAAAGCGTATGTTTAGGGTCACTGCATCCCACAGTGTATTAGGATGAACAAATAACACGACATGCTAAGGTAGTCACACCTGGCTTGTCCCACCGTACATTCGGTCCAGTGTTTGTTGACACATCTTTCTCCTTGACCAGACCAAACGTGCAATCGCATCATTTACATCTCCTAACAAACAACTAATACTACTAAGTACTATTATTAACGTTCCTCACAAACCTTAAAAAATGAGGAAGCCTCCTCTTGAAACATACTCCCCCCCCCCCCTTCCCCTTTTCTACACTGACGTTGTGGGATTCAACCTCCTGTTAGCAGTTGTTTGTCTGTTGCTTGCTGTGAGAACCCCTTTTGTAGTTTGGAAAATTCCATTAAAGTGTGATCCCACAATCAGGAGAATGAATCATTGATGAAATCGGTGTTTTTTCTTTCTGTGAAAAAAGGGTGAACGGTCACTGTCGATATCCGAGCGTACCCTGGTATACAATCCGAATCCCCCGGAGAGATTGCTTCTTACTTATAGATGGCTAAAACTTTACCTTTGTGTCTGTTATTGTGCTCGCCCAAACTTTGACAAGTTTTTTTGAAGTACATTTTCTACCTGTCGCTGGTCGGAATATGCTGTTTGTCAAAGAATGGTTAACGGGTGCTCGTTTGTTTTCACCGTCCAAAGCAATTTAACAGAGAAAGGAAAGTATTTCACGTCCATACGTCATATCGCAAACCGCCACTCTGGTGGAGGACTCTGGGAAAAACTGCCTTTGCACAGCGCGAGTGAAGTGCACTGACAGTGGGGAGGGTCTTCTATGATGGAAGATTACCTCAGCTCATTCTCCATTCCCAGATATCCGGTGTCTCTTGATAACCAAAAAAAACGAAGATTTACGCAGCAACGCGATGTGATTTAGGCGGATTTTCATCCATGGCAGCGTGCATATAAAAGGGAGGACGCGCCGCTTAAACATTTACACAGGCCACCCATGGACGGAAGAAGATTAATCTCACTCCAACCACGCCTTGTTTCCAGTAGCGATTCATCAAAGTCTGTCTGTCACAGCAGGTGGGCACCATTAGGTGTTGCTGCCAGACTATGTAAAGGTTCCATCCAATGTTTTTGATGGCAGAGATGCTCCATGTCAAGAGCAAGAATCTCACCAAGATCCCTTTGTGTCTCTTTCAAACATAAACCCTTGTGCTGTTCAACTGTAACTCAGTCCACTCGCGGGAGAAGGGAAAGACCGACCTATCTTTTGTTTGGAAGCTTATTTGGCTGAGACGTCAAAAGGAATCAGACCCCCCCCCCCCCCCTCCTTACTTCTCTTGCCTCCAGACCCTTCCGCCCCACCCAGCCCCTGTTGAGCTAGAGGGTGTTTTGTTGATGGATGGTGAAAGCACTCCAGTCCCACAGCAATTAACTCTTCTCCTGCAGAAGACCGCTGTCAAATTGATGGAATCTCCCCGCTGCCTTGCCTGTCACAGAGTCTAGGAGGGCTGCAGACAAATGCTTCGTCTGTGCGTTTGCTTTTGTGTTTGACCCGCGAGTGAGTAAAACAAAAAAAACATCAAGCAAGACCTCCAAGGTGCTCCAGAAGTCATCAGTGCTTCAGCTCAGCCCGGGAAGGAAAAAAAAAGAGCAAACAAACAGCAAAGGCCACACAACCTCGCACACCCCTAAATAAATACCAGTTGCCACAGATGGAATGGGGGGAAGCGGGTGTGGGGGGCGGTGGAGAAGAGGTTCTGGGGTTTGAGGGAGCCGGGGTTCTTTGTGTGAGCCTGATGGCTTCGTGTGCCCACAGGCTGTGGTGCCCAACTGCCATTTCGAAGGCGACCGGAAAAGGTCGCACGGCGCCTCTTGACAACCTCCTGTCGACGCCACCAGGTTTCTCCCCCTCCCTCCCTCCCTCCCTCCCTCCCTACCCCGCCTTCTTCCATGACACCATCTTCTCATCGCCTCAGCAACCCCCCCCATCAGGCTTCCCCTACCCCTCTCCACTGCTCGCCTCCCCGACATCATATCCTCTCCATCAACCCCCCCCTTACCCCAGCCCACTTCCCTCCTCATGTCCGCATCAACTCAACTTCACCTGTCCCTTGGTAGCGCCGCCATAGTGTTCCCGTCTACGTGCCCCCCCCTCCCCCCCACTAGCAGAAGAAGACGTTTGAGATGCCGGCAGGGTCCCACCTCTTGTATTAGAGGGCCCAGAGGGGAGGTAAGCCACTTAACCTGTCATCTCGAATTGTGTTCACGCCGGCAGACAGGTGCCTGGTCGCCCCAGGATAGCACGCTAACTTCAGCACGGCAGAGGGGGGAGGGGAGGGGGAAGAGGGGGGAACGTCAATTACCTCACACAACAGCCCAGTGGTGGCCAGGCGAGAGAGACAGCCGGGATAAAGTGTGGACGGAGGGGGGGTGGGATGGGGGTTGGCTAAAAAGATATCGGAGGTTTTGGGCGGGGTGGGGGGGTGGGGGTTGGGGGGGCAGGTGGCTTGCAGGTGCCACGAATGTCACCAGGAATCTCATACTGTGATGGCACGCATGCCTATCGCGGTGCGCATGAGTATTTGCAGTGGAACTAGATGGTAAACTAGCATTTTACAGTGCACTTGGTTTCATCCGATGCTGTCTTCCTGAGAACATCCCTTGGTGACTGAGCTCATCATCATTCTGATTGGACGCCCCCAATGAATGAAGAATACCCCACAGAATTGAATGCACTAATTCCATGAACTTGAATCCAGAAAAAAACTTATATCCTCCCCCCTGATCTCTGTCAAGGTATTGTTAGGTCTCTATTGACAGAACACAAAGATCCATACCAATCCACTGTCTCCAAGAGCAGCTGAAATGAGATGCTTATCACCGTAGGTTTTTAATGACAGCTTGCTAGTCGCAAAGGACATCTCCTGACATGGTTCTTTTTCACTCTCCAGTGCCATATCTTCTCTTTGCTGACATTTATGGCTAACTGGGTCGTCGCACAATGACGATATATATTCAGTGTCATTAAAATGTCCCTCCCGTGACAGTGGCAACCTCATTATACTGGTTGTTGTGGAGATTCCAGAGCACAGCTGTTACAAATGCGGACGTGAGGCTCTCTACCTTTGGCGCCGTCATTCTGCCCCGGCCCTCCCCTCCGTCTTTTCTCGTCCTCCTGAGCGCGGAACTTAAGTTGACGTATCTATTTATCTATTTATCGACCACGCCCGCGGCAGACCAAGGAGTTTCTGAGCTATGGTGCGTTGGGGCCGACAGCCACCTGTTCCTCCTACCCCCCCCCGCCCTTCGACCACCCTCACGTCTCCATTTTCCAGACCTTGCTACCCCATCCCCCTTCTCCCACCTTCCTCTCTTATCTGCATGCTCTCTTATCTGCTAAGATAAGGAGGCCTATCTCCTGTCCAATCGTGTAGGTAAACAAGCATCCTTCACCATGTGGGGGAAATCAATGAGCAAGGCCTTGCTGCACATTTCCAGCTCCCCTGCACAGGCGGGCGACATGTCAGGTGACCAAGTAAGATGGCCATGGTGTGGACTCCAAAAAGCCATGTCAACGAAAGTAGTCCATGCTCCGAACGTTCTCTTTTCCCCCCAATGATGTAGTCGTAAAGGTTGTTGTGTGTGTGTGTGTGTGGGGGGGGGGGGGGGGGGGGGGGGGGGGGGGAATGTGGACTTAAAGATCACCCTAGGCAATCAGCGGTTTCTCCTGTGCTCTTGTTAAAACACACTGCCATCTTGTTCCCGGCAGTTAGAATCACGGTGGAATGGACTTGAAGGGTGCAAGGCTCATTTAGTTTGTTTTGAGGCGCCTCCTCTTTATCTTTGAGACGCCATTTTGACACGAACGTACCAAGTAACGTGCAAGTCCTGGACTGCTTGGTTGGGTTTTTTTCGACGTGGCTTTAACTGCCCCCATCCTTTGGTCTGCAGTCCACGCCTCATTATCTCATCACAAGCTGCCTGTAAAGTACTTGTTCATTAGTTAAAAATATCCCGTTGCCTCCACCTAATGCCAGCTTTTTGCCTTCGTTAAATCGCGTCCGTTGTGTCCGAGCACAAACGTTGCCTAATTACAAACTGTAATTATGTTGTAAGCCTCTCTTTTCTATCGAGGACTTTAGGTGCTTACAATGAACTATGACTCTAATTTCCAGAACTTTTAAAAGAATAGTCAGCAACACTTTACATTAAGGTTATAATAAGCACCATGTAATTACGTAGCAATACCTATGGGAACGACATTTTGGTTAGGAAGTTCATTATAGTTCAGTGATTATTACGGGAAGTTGTAAGTATAACCTGGCTCAGAGGAGTTTGCACTGTCTGGATGCTAATGTTCATTTTTTTAAAGTAACACCAGCTTTGACCGTGTTTTTTAAACTTTCCCCTCACCAATGACAACCCTCTCCTATACAGTACCTTCTTACCCGTTTGAATAACCTATTGTACACTATAACACATACCATTAAATGACATCGTAATGCTTTCAAATTAACTATGGCATACTATAAGTATTGTTAGATATTTTCATGGGAGTTATGAAACATAAACTGTGGCTTTCAAAGTATGGGACAAGGCCAGAGAAAGTTAAGCCTGACTGATTAAATGTGTTTATGGATAAGATAGTGTGCCTCTTTAGGCGTGGGGGCTGTTTGCCTGTGGGGGTGGGGGACACGTGTGTAGCGTGTGTAGCCCCCACCTATCCACCCCCATCTATCCACCCCCACCCATCCACCCCCACACATCCACCCCCACACATCCACCCCCACCAATCCACCCTCACATACACACGCTCAAGTGTCCACCGCTGACATTTCTCCCAGGCATCTCTCTCCCTGTTGTCCTTCTTCCGAGGGCAGCCAAGAGCAGTGGTAAGCCATACAAAGGCCGCCAGTGGGGCTTGATTAGAACGCAAATCCACCTCACGCCAAGCCAGAGTCGGACCGAGGCAGGTGAGTAGTCCGATTTGACGTTTTTCATGTCTTTATATTGGTTGGGAACATGGTGAGGACACCATACAGAAAGGCCCGGAAGATAGGGTCATTGTGTGGTGCTCGGGTGGGCTGAACAGGAATCAAACCCAGAATCTTCTTGTTTGAGGCATAAGAACAAAGCATGATAGCATCGCACCAATCAGGGTACGGAACCAACAACCTCAGAGGGTTACAGTAGGTTAATAATAATAAAGAATTCAAATCAAACAAGTAGTTAGCTTGGCTATTTCATTTTGATATGTGCCGACTAGATCTCTACTGGTGCTGTGCATGGCTTGATTTCCCACTGGAGTTCCATGTAGTTCACCTTGCCCTCCTCTTCTCCCTTATTATAACCTTCACCCTGGAGGCAGCAAAGGCCGCTTTGGTTCAGTGCACTCTACAGTAATATGTCCACACACACACACACACACACACCTTTTACACTGTTCTGTGGGCATTCGCTCACGCTCTCCTGATGCACTGGTGTGACTGCACCTTGAAGCCAGGTAAAGGAATAGGGGAAAGAGGAGCTTTTTATAGCTAATGTCTGTCCTCCGGCAGTACTTTGTGTTCAAACGCATTGGAGCAAGAGTCGCCACCTTGCCCTCCAGCCTTACCCGGGTCCACGCCTGCACTCCTATCTCCAAAGTAGCGCTGGTATGTACGGAGAACAAGGTCAACGTTACATTTGGTTTCACGTCATTGTAATTCAGCCTTGTTTTCAAGAAGTCACATTGCGCATTTGGACCCAGAAATCAGTGTCAGCTGTATGTTGAACAGAGAACTGGCAACGCAAGTCAGAGTCTAGGCAGACGAAGTAAAGCATTCCGAAACGAAAGAAAGCTTCTTAACACCAGGCCTACGGTCCGTCCTATTTTGACGAGTCCAAGGTATTATGTTACACGAAGCTCCAAAAACCAGCAGTCCAGTTGCGTTCTCCTTCTTGCAAAAAAAATACATCCTGCACGCTCCCATTAACTATTGATGCCCCTGCCAAAGCTGATATTAAACTTAAGTCCCTGAGCTGTTCGTAAGGGAAGTTTCAATAGTGCATTGTGTTGCACACTTCTTGAACGCAGCACGCTTGGAAGTGAAAAAAAAACGAAACTGAAGTTGTTTGAGTAATGAGGGCCAGGGCCCCAGTAGAGCTTTACATTTAAGCTCCGTTCACTTTCCGAGACTGAAAACGTAGGTAGAAAACATGTTGATAAATCGAGACTTCCATTGCTAGATGTAGGTCATACATAACGGACTGTCTTGCACTTGGCTGGGGTCAAGCGAGCCACTGGTTGTAGCATCTGGCTATAATGATGGCTGTATGGTACATGTGGCCGTTGTTTCCAATTTTAAGCATTTTCTCGTGTGTCAACACTCCTCACCCTGCTGTGCCGTGCATCACATTCGAACTGCCTACGACTCTTGCAGAAACTGTCGACACGCACTTCCGGATGGAGATGGCGCAGGTGAAAGAATAGATATCTCGTGTTAATTGTCACGCCGAAGCCCACGGATGATCGTTGATTACAATTATGCGGAGCGGCTCACTGATTGAGTTGTGTACTGTCGTGATTTCGGTCGACTTTAATGTTTCTCAGAGACAAGGATCGTATATAACGATGAACCTTTCCTTGGATTTTCCTAAGCTAATCACCGCGCCCATCCAAACACGCACAAAGCACAGGCAATTCACACAAATTACTGTAACGGCATAATTGTGGCAACACAACCTCTGCCGTTCACAGTGAGATTAGCGCTATTTGTTTGTAAGGTCCAAAGTCGGGTGCCTGTACATTGCGCACATGCATATCTTGTCTGGGCGCAAAGAGGCTTGCCATCGGCCTTCCCGTCATGCATTGCTTGCTCTTCAAAAGAACCTGTTGGTTCTTGGGAGCAGATTCCCCCCCCCCCCCCTCCCCGTGTCTGCTTCTAAAAGAGCCATCAGCAAAGAGGTGGGAGAGAGAGCGGAGGAGGGGGAAGAGTCACAGAATGCTCAAATAACAGGGAGAGTGAGCAAGAGAGAGGGGAATACAAGAAAAAAGTGAGAGATAGTTAGAGGAGAAAGAGGGAGAGAGAGCGAGTGAGAGGAATACAGGGGAAAAGTGAGAGATAGTTAGAGGTTAGAGGAGAAAGAGGGAGAGAGAGCGAGAGCGAGAGGGGAATACA
The DNA here is from genome assembly GCA_036571765.1 of Plecoglossus altivelis. Taxonomy (NCBI): domain Eukaryota; kingdom Metazoa; phylum Chordata; class Actinopteri; order Osmeriformes; family Plecoglossidae; genus Plecoglossus; species Plecoglossus altivelis. The sequence continues at coordinate 5,607,308 of BROE01000028.1, forward strand.
GCAAAAAAGTGAGAGATAGTTAGAGGAGAGAGGGAGAGAGAGCGAGAGAGGGCAATACAGGAAAAAACTGAGAGATAGATAGATAGATAGATATAGAGAGAGAGACAGAGGGAAGAAAGAGAATGCCCATCCCTTTCATCCTAGCCTCTCTGGCTCACTATACTAAGCGACCTATCAGTTGGCGGCAGATGAGAAGGCACTATTACACGCAAGAGCGATCTGAAAAGGTCTTGATGGAGATTGCGTGCATGTGTGCAGCGCTTTTTTGTAGCCGTGTAGAGATGCCACTGTGACACACTGTATATATGTGATAAAAAAGTCCTCAGTGTCAAAGCTTTTTATACCACGTATCTCTTTGATAGTAACGCAATCATCATTAACAAGGACTTTGTTGACAAGAAGTGGGAGTTATCGCCTTAAATATCTGTCTTCCAACTCCCCGTCTTAACTTTGAAGGGAATCAAAAGTTGCCAGGCAACAGAGCGCTACACGAATGTGCATGCATAATCTATTCTGCTATCGATTCCACATAACCTTTATGCGTTGTTTGTGTGTGAAATAGATTCGTCTTGAGTCCATACTTTTGGCATGCCTCGATTCAATAAGCAACATCATCTGCGAGCACAGTTTTTATGAGCCATTCAGCTCTTTTATTTGTTTGCTGTTGCCTGCCAGAGCTCCTACCTGAGAGATTGAATAGTTAGCACGAGGCAGATATTTGCTGAGTCACTCGCTAACACTTAGCCATCAGCTAATTTTGTCATGGCCAAAGGCAAATCCAACTTTGTTTCCTGGAATAGGTCAAAAGAAGTGTCGAGTCATTAACTGAGTTATCATTTCATTTAGGAAAGAAAATGTATGGAGGAACAGCCCTACGGGTTATTCAAAAGAGTTCCTTTGACATGAACTATGAAACTGTAAAGACTTGTTTTAAATTTGCCTGGTAGCAGAACAATTGAGTACAGTTTGGCCATTATCATGAATAGGGGGACTGGACAGAATTACTGAGAGATTGACTCTACAGGGTTTATACTGTATCGCAAGGCAAAGATTTATATAAACATGGAATATGTTGTTGTTGTTGTTCGATTAATGTACTTTCGGGCGTTAACTGTCGAACGTCCTGACAAAGACATAACACGCCTGCTCAATCCCAGCTGAGACAACAGTTTTCAAGCCAAGCACATCTAATTCATTTCATATCCATTCTGGAATGGTCATGATCCACTGAGAATGTCTGCCAAACACAATTTAAGTTTTGGCTTGTGTTGCTACTGTACAGACAGAGAAGTTTTTGAATGCGTACATGGAGGCAAGAACTAAAAAAGATTTAAAAAAAATAAGCATATGGGTTCATTTTGAGATATTTAACAAGCCTGCACTTGTTTTTTCATTATACATTCAGTCCATAATCACCACACGCAAGCATTAAGGCCCTCTGCGAAATGTGAAGCCTCAAATGCCACATTTGAATCATTCCAACACATATCTGATGTAAATGTAGCTTTACGGTTGCTGTAATCCTTGACTCTGGTGCTAGCAATTTCACTTCTCTACATTCTATTATCTGAGCTGGAAAAGGTCATGCAAAATGCATAATTTATTTGGAACACACAAGTCCCTGTTCACATTTGTGATCATCGCCACTGGTTTAATTTCTTTATCTGTTCTTCTGAAAGGTCATAACGGATGCTTCTTCTAGCTTGATCTGTCATGTTAGGAACCATATCCTGCAAAGTTGCCCCCCCCCCCCCCCCCACCACACACACACACACACAAAAAACACATTCGGCGTGTTCGGCCATATTGCCATATCGAGACGGTAACGTTCAGTGCGCAAAACTACTTCAAGTGGGTGGAAGAGAAAAGAATATCGCGAACAAAGGAGTCGCCCATGCGTGCTTTCCAAACGCAACCCTTCAATCACAAGCCCAAGGCTTCCTCATCCACCTCAAAACAAACCCCACTGAAAAACCTGTCTCCTACCAGAAAAAAACCAACAACATTTGTATACCGCATTTCAGCAGTGACTTTCACGCGTGAAGCATTTCTTACAGTAGGTACCCCTAGAAATGGAGAAGAGGCTAAGAAGGAGAGGTAGATGGAGGGCTAAACCAGGACAGTTTGAGACGAGGAAAGACAGAATAAGCAGCACCAAACCAATGACTGAGTCGGACGGACATGTCCAGCAGAGCAGTGTTTCTCGAAGCTGTACACACTGATAAGCACTGCTGTGTGTGGATTCACACTGGATGAGAGAAAGATAGCCAGGGAGTGTATGTGTGTGTGGGCACATCTGTGTTTTCATGCACCGTTTCCAATATGCATGTGTGTGTGTGCTAGCTTTGCACAACGTGTGTGTGTGTGTGTGTGTGTGTGTGTGTGTGTGTGTGTGTGTGTGTGTGAATATCAACCGGGGGAGTCGTTGGTGTGGTTGTATTGGACCCTACAGCAGCAGTGGCGGTGGTCCAGTGAGGGGAAGAGGAGAGGGGGGTGGTGGAGTTCTGGCATCATCATTCTGGCTCGTGACAGAGGCTGGAACTTCTTAAAAGCCAGCATTCCCAAAGAGAGGCAGAGAGGCATGGAGGGGAGAAACAGAGGAAAAGAAAGGAGTTGATGGTGTGGGGCAAGGAGAAGTGTGGTACCACTGCTGTAGTCTTGTCTCAACATCTCGCGGTCTTCTTGTCTCAAGTTGAAAAGGCATCAAAGGAAAAATATGGAAGTTTAGGCCCCCCACACTGCTCCAGAACTTTTTCTTCCACATTGTCAGCCGGGGTATCAAAACCCACAACAACATTCCCAGGAGAGCTGTGTGCGATCTTTGGCATACAAAAAAAAAGGCCTTACTCCTTCCCTCTCCCCTCGCTCGAGCGACAGAAGGCATTGCCTGCCGCTAGCTGATTAAAACATGGAAGACAAATTAGCGAGGAAGCGCAGAAATTCCAATTAACACCTGATGGATCTGATGAAGTCGCGATGCGTTTGCGGTGTTCTAAACTTAGAGCGGCTCCAGTGAGGATGCCAAGATGGATGTCGATTGACACCCTCGTCATTGACCACGCCTGGGTGAAGGGGCACTTGTTTTAAACATGTGCAGGAGAATCGCTTTGTGGCAGTCCAAATTTGTCTCACTCTCAACCACATTGGTTTTTTATTAACCGAGTTGGGAACAATGGAAGCGTGGACTAGAGAATTAATTGCTTTTAAAAGTGGCAGCTTTCAGTACACTACTGCCTTGCAAAGTGTTTAATACAGTCAGTGTTTATCCGCAACAAGACAAATTGAACATTTCTGTCGAGTGGCTTTGTTTCAAATCACTGTCATTTTTCAACTGAAAGGAGCTGTGCTGTGTACTTAATAATATAAACACATGACAGGAGGCGCACACATCAGTCTATACACTACATGAAGGTCATGCTCCTATAGTTGTGACAGGTTTTTCCTCTGTCAATGTTGGACTGTGCCACTACATACATTGTGGCCTGGGATGCAGGTAAGTAAGCCCTTTCATCCACATTTGTGTGACGTGTTTGTGAGCATGAGCGTGTACTTCTTTTTACAGCCTAATCTGGTCCTCATCTATCCTTTTGAGAAAATACGGGCTATCGTTGCAGATGAATCACAATATTCAGCCTGCCCTACCCCTCGTTCTCCCTCTCCCCGGGCCTGCCTGCCGTTGTGTTGATGTTGGCACTGGAACGCATTAACACATCAAACTTTAACTGTATTAATGTACGCGGCCTTGGCTAGCTGCCACGCGCCCCAGATAACAGATCCCACCTGCCTAGGTGGAGCGTCCGACAGCAGGGAGAAGGACGGACCATGGGGTTGGTGTGTGGGGGGCACGGTGGAGGGGGGGGTGGGAGGGTGTCTCTCTCTTTCACAGGCAACGACCGCAAGCAAGTGCTTTTTATCCCTTTTCGCATTCTTAAAGGATTACAGGAGCACAACGACTGCATTCAGTTGAACACTGTCGCGGGACTAAGTCTTCCAAAGGTCAGCTAACAGAGAGTTGTGGATGAGTTTTGAGTTTGCCACGTGAGAGACGACCCGTGTCCTGACAACTGGTTTCAAACAACCATCCCGGCAACCTCCTCGCTCTCCCCTCCTTAGAGACCCGCTCGCGAGGGAACCGTGTCGCTCGCGTTGAACTCCAAGTGAACCGGCCCTTCAGGTGAGTTATTTGACTTTGCCAGCTGCCACTGGGGTTCCCTTACAGTGGTCGGATAAATATTCCTGTTTCATTTTTACCTTCTGGGGAAGAGTAGAGTAAACTTTGTCTTTGTAGTTGCGCCACTGGGGATTTCTACAGATGTGGCCAGACCAACAGCTTCATAAATCAACCGTCCTTCATTACAGCAGCCCCTCTCCCTCCGCACGCACGTACGCACGCACGCACACACACACACACACTCACTCACAAATGTACAACTCAGCTGTTGTGATCAATAACCCCTAATAAAACCTATTGACTACCTCTATTAAAGGGTTTTAATCTGTGTATTTGGATTTAGGTGAGTTTGTCATTGAGTCCAGAACAGGGCAATTATTTGAGTGTTTTTTGTCCTTCAGGATGTACACACAGAAAATCTTCTCTCCACGGCTGTCAGTTGCCATGGCGCCTTTTAGTGTTGCAGGTCCCCAAAGCAACAGCTCTGAAAGCCTCCTGTGACTATGTAAATCACCAGCTCTATTAATAGAGGTCACTGTTAATTCAGCGTCTGGAATAATCACTTCACATACAGTCTGGATTTGGAATTAATGCTATAGCTACAGAGGTGCTTTGGAGATAGACATTCCAGTTCCCCCTCAGAACCTCAGTCCCAGAGTTCAAGAGAAACTCTCTCTCTCTAGGATTCCCAAAGCTGTGAGTACAGAGTGTGAGTCTTTACAGAGGGCTATTTTTACTTTTCCAAATAATATTTCCGCAGTGTTTGCCAGAAGGCTGTGTTGACCAAGTCAACCCTAATGCCCAGTAATCCAAGTCCTCCTCTCTCTCCTCTCTCTTCCTCCTCTCTCCCCCCTCTCGATGCCCCTCCGAGGTTCCTCTGAAACTCCACACCTGGCCCCTGCCTTGGCCTTGTTACTGCCTCCTAAATAATTCACAACTTTCAAGTCTTGGGGAACATGTTTTTCTCATGCAGTCAAGGAACGTTGGGGCCCTTCACACCCCCACTTCCCCTCCCACCACCACCACCACCACACACACACACACACATGAAAGAGTACAAACAAATGCACCAACAAGCATTTAATTTTCATCAACTTATTGATGACGTCCGGCCTTTGCAGGAGAGATTCCTCCATCTGCAGCCTTAAATGGCACCACCCCTAAAGTCATAACCAATTGTAGCTTTAGTAACTTAAAGCCCCCAACTGTCCCACTCCCACTAGACTTGGCCCACCCCCTTACACCAACACCTCATTCAACCCCGCGATTGGTTCCTGGCATGATAAAGAGCAGGTGAAGTTGCGACACTTTCCAGTGGTGTTTGCAATTAAAGCCAGCCCAAGGCCATCTTTCCGCCGTGTGCACAAGCCGAATATCAGGTGAGGCTCTGTCTCGGCTGCTCTCCCGTTGTGGAACTAATTAGCTGCTCCCAGAGGACTGCCCTGTCATCATGTTATTCCTCCGCATCCCCGAAACGGAGAAGGCAGCTTGTCCTCATTCTGCGGTTCTGGAGGTCGATGCTCAGCGGTAGAACGTTGGCGTTGGCCGAAGGGGAAAGATATTGCTTGGTGGGCATTGTTGCGACCGCGGTGCCTCATTTACAGGCTTGATGCGACTCTTAAGTCTTCACAGGCTTTAAATGGAGTCTTCAGCCCAGCGGCAAGGAAGAAATATCTTTTCTATGCGTTTTGGTGTTTGTCAGAAGCGGTGTACTCCTGTCTTCTGTCGTATCAACAGTTCCTCGTTCACTCAAGAGAAAGAGATGTTAGTCTGGACAACAGCTGCTTCCTCCAGCATGTGCTGGGGATTGTTGTTCATCAACAGAAATGTTGCCCTTTCTTTCTGATATAAATCATGCTTCCAGGGTGATCATAAATTCAAAGAATTATTTATGGGGAAAAATAAAACTCCAAATAGGCCAACGATCGTGGTTGCATAAGTTCAACCCGCTGGAGGTTCTCAAGCGCCGTCAACCTCGTGTGGCCTTGCACGCGCGTGGCGTCTCCGAACAGGAAACCCATCAATTAGCCATGCTGCGCTACGCTAAGAACCATTAATTATCATGGAATGCCAGAGATCTTGGGCGTAATGAGGATTGTCTTTTGCCACGAGGATTCTAATGTGGCTTAATGGGGAACGACACGGTCTCAGAGAGAACCGGTTCTCTCCAGAGAAGGTTCGGCCTAATCTAAACATAACGAGATCCGTCACGTAGCCACTTGTCATAGGCCTCCTGTCTATATCTCAGCAGTATAGCAATAGAAAACGACATTAGGAATGGTATCGCACCGATTGACGACATTCGTCGGCGAACGACACATGGAGACCCCGTTCGAAGTGTAGATAAGGGGATTGAAGTACAATAGGACGCAACTTAACCGTGAAGGGGTTTGAGGCAGCCCCTCTCCTGCCCGCAGGATATCAGACATCTTGTTTATGAGGAAAGTTCTCGTTGGAGGAAAACAATAATCATTTCTCAGGTTATCTAGGTTTCCTCAGTTATCTCTCCCTGTCTGAGCAGTGCGAAGTGGCTCGCCACACCACCTTATCAGTAATTAGATTAAATTACACTGCCAGCTATTAAAGGAAGAACAGCTCTAGGCACAGATGATAGTGCTTCAAATCTACATTAAGAGGATCAGTCAGGAGATTGTGTCGTGCTGTAGGGGATTCCGAACCAGCACAAGGGCCTTTCGTTTCGTTTTTTGAAACGTTTCTTTTGTTTTCTCCCCATTTTATCTTTCTTCTCTCTAACCCATTTCACGACTAAGCTCAGCAGAAGAATGCTTCCAGTGCCTTCTGAGTACAGGAGGATGTCGTCTGAGCAGTTTGGTGCTAACGCAGGAAGATCTGAACGAAAGAGACGGGAGGTGTGCGACTTCAAATGCAGCAGTCTGACATTGTCCTCAATGTCTGCTTGTGTGTAACACGCAAATACTCTGAATGCGCAAAAACATTGAATCCATATTAGAGTCTATTTTGGGATGGAATTTAATTCCACCTGTAATTTATTTCCTTGTAGGGCCAGACCTGTTATAAGACAGATATTGCCTTTTCACATCCACTCTGGTGACTTTGAGCTCAACTAACCGGAAGGACAAAGAAACGACAGCGAGGAAAAACATAGAGCAAACTCAACATGAAGGGGCTGCCGACTCCATGCTGTGTGCACTCTGGCAATCTTAATGACAGGTGGCGTGCTGCGACACGGCCATGACACGGGCTGAGAGCATGCAGCCGCAAGCTGGGGCCGGCTCTGAGTGGCCGCACACCAATCGACGATTGGAACTCAGTCAAGAACCACAGCCACGCCTCGCACGGTCGTTGCCGTCAAACGGGACCTGACCTGAGTCAGTCAAGAGCCGGCAAAGGAGTATTGTGGGAAAATTGCGAGTCTACAACCCAACAAGTATCCCAGCTGGGCCAATCAAAGGGCAGCAAGAGCTGGGAAGTTTTGACGGATATAGGTGTCTCGATGTTGGCGCACACGTACATGCCGAGCAAATCGGTCAGCTCTTCCCTCACCTGACCAACTGTAATAGCTCACCAACATATGAGTCGAATAATAAACCACCTAGCAGGACTTTAATAACGATAAGCTTGGAGCATTCTCCAATTCTATGGGTGGCTTTTGAAGGACAAGGTTGAGCTAGAAATCCACTGCTCGTTCCAGCTGCGGGCTGAAAAGTGCCTAATTGTGTAGCGCGCAACCCTATGTTCGATGATAAAACGGCTGCACACGCGTAAGGACATACTTCTCTTGACATTCATGCTCTTGTGTGACGAAAGGCCTGTGTGGAGTGGAACAGTCGAGAGGTTTGGAACACTAGACATTCCCATGACGACCGACAGCCTGTGAGAACGCCACCCTTCTGGTTCCTGTGCATCGCCGGGCAGGTCGGAGGGAAGGCGCCAACGTTCCGATTGGAACACGCAGGCCATTAGACGTGTGTGTGTGTGTCTTTATTTGTAAGCATGCATATATGGGTCTGTGTGTCCATATATGTCTGTGTCTATCTGTGTGTGTGTATGTATGTGACCGCACACTGTACAGTACCTGCTTGTGCGTGCATATCAGTCTATGCACAAGTCTGTATGTGCCTGTGTGTGTGCGTTGTTCTCCTCTGCCACGTGTCTAACGCTTGGCAGTGTGGGCAGGGGGGGTGTACTGTACATGAGGGCGACCTGCTCGGCGGAACAGAAGGGATGTCAGCAGCCAAGCTTGGTCCCGTCCATCATCCACGACGGGCCGCCGTCTCCAAGGAGCCCTGGGCCGGCTCCATCTTGAACCAGAATCACTGGACACGGGACACAGCCCCAGCCCTGCACTGGGGAGAGAGGGAGGGATGGGGAGGGGAATGTGTGTGTTAGTGGGGAGGGGTAGTGTGTGTGTCAGTGGGGAGGGGTAGTGTGTGTGTCAGTGGGGAGGGGGGGATGTTGAGTTAGAGGGAAAACAAGAGTACAACCGGGCAAAAGAAAAAGAAATTGCGTGTGGACTGTGTGTGTGTGTGTGTATGTGTGTGTGTGTTTTGACACGAAAGGCAGAACGAGAAAAAAAGAGAGGGAGGGAGAGAGAGCATAGAGAAAGATGCATTAGGAGAGAAAGAGGGAGAAGCAAGTAAGGATACAAAAATAGAATGTGCACATTTTTCAACCCTCCAAGCATTGATATGTTGACAGGATGTAATGCTATTAACCTGAAGGAAGCCCTGGACAAGACACGGGGCCTACAACTGTTTGGATGTCTGACTGCTGTGAGGGCAAACGACGCACAACGGCTGCCTGTCACACACGGTTTGATGTGAGAAAGAAGGTTGCAGCTCAAGGAACTTCAAGGAACTCAAGGAACAAGGAACATCTGCAACCCCAACGACGGTGAAATGGACTCATGAATGTTTAGGCCTTGGAATCGATTTAACTGAACAGTTGAGAATACGCTGCAGTTTTACTTCCTTAATTAGCATTCATTCCACTCTGGATGCAAGGAGGCGGTTTACAGAGCCGAGTTGGGCTTGAAATTTGAAAATGCCACGGATTGAAGTTGCGTGTTTGACTGCTAATAACGCAATCCTACCTTCAGTCCCACCCAGTAGTAAACTGTGTTAGCCTTTGCCCCAGCACATTGACTGTATAAGAACATAATCCACATGGTAAATATCTTCACTCAAAACAGGATTCAGCATCTGTAGCGATAAATAATGACTATAGCGTGCAAGTGTAATGGTGTAACTCCTACTTAACCTCTCATGTCTCCTCATAAGAAGAAGCCTGACTTCAATATGGCTTCTTTTCAAGGTTTAGCAATCTTGAAGGGATTTATCTGAGATCCTTATACAGCAAACACACAACAATGTGCAAAATCATGCTGGCAATCTCCCTTATGTTAATTCCCGGCTTGCGCAATGTTTACATAATCCCGAGACGCTGGTCTTTAGTGCCCGGAGGGGGGGGGGGGGGGGGGGGGGCAGAAAGAGAGGGCAGTGTGAGAGAGAGGAGAGAGAGAGAAAAGGGAGGAAAGATGAAAGTCGTAAAGATAGAGAGCTGTCTGGGGCAGTGCTGAGGCGAATGACGGGATGAATAAAGTATGAATCTGCAGTCTCATCCTGTCCCTCTCCCCCAGCCAGCACTCATGTCTCAGTCAACAAACTCATTTGGAATTAATACATTTACACCGTGGGGGATGGTGTCATTTTACGTCCTACTGCTTGGATGCCAGGCAACCACCTCTTGCCCACTGCCCAATAGTGAGCACTATTTCACTGCATCTCTGCCCCCTCCCTCTCTGCCCCCTCCCTCTCTGCCCCCTCCCACTCTGCCTCTCTGTTTATCTTCTCTATCTCCCTCCTTTTTTACTCTATCAATCCCCCTTCCTCTGTCTTTTTATTTCCCTATAATTCTCTGTCTCAGAGTCTCTGTCCTTCTGCTTTTCGGTAGTTGCTCCAGGGCAGATTATGGAGCTTGCAAATGGCCCTCCCCGCAGGCACGCAGACTCAGGCACGCAGGCGCAGGCACGGACAGCCTCGATAGGAGGGTTGAACTGTAGTGGCGAGGGAAGTACGGACGCATTTCCATCCAACCAAACTCACCGGAAACAGAGATGTCGTCCCCATATCCAACACCCCCGTGCAAAACCAGCACGTTCCAGGAAGCGTGGTGTTTGCTTTGTGGGAATCCCTGCAGCAATTGGGTGGGTTTGGCAGGCTCCGACATCCAAACGAGTCGATGATTATTTGGGTTTCAAGCCCCTCTCGCCCTTAAGCAGGGAGCGTTTGTTAGCTTTGCACTTGAAAGCATCCGCACAAAACGAATAGAGCCTCTTTTCTTTGAGTGTCAAATGACCGGACGAATATGTCATATTTAAGATAATGGTAATCCACTCATGTGCATCGTGATCCGTGGATTTCAATGCCAGTGGTTCATCGGTTGGGAACTGTACATATGTGGCGGCGTAGTACACTAGTCAGTGTTTCTTTAACAGTGCGCTAATTGTGGTTAAATATTCCACATATGTTCAAAAAAGCTGACATATATAAGGATGTTCTCCTTTATAATAGTGACACCACTGTCTTTTCTGTAACATCTTGTCCTGCAACCAGAAGGCAGAATGTCTTGTTTGTTTGTTTTTTTTAACTTTAAGCAAACCAAGCTGGAGCTGGTAGTCACACGTACACGGCCATCCTCACACCTTCTGCGATCACGTCAGATGTGTAGCTGTGTGTAAAACGAAAAGACATATCTGACCAGAGACAAGTAGTTGATAATCCAACTCATCTCGACTTCTCTGAATGGACCGCCAAATGAGACTTTAACCCTCTTTCATCACTTTTTACCTTGCGACCGATTTTTCTTGACCTTGCTTCAAAAGCAACCAGATAAAAAAAAAGAAATCTGAGAATATTTCCATAAATGAAAAGGGCCTACTTCTTTCAGCATAACATCATTTTAATGGGCCCACAAATGGTTGGATTTTTTATCTCAGGCTATCAAACCCTTCGTAAAGGTCATTTCACACGTAGCACGGCAGGAAATGACAAACGTAGACACGGACCAATCACACTGTGATGTCAAAACTGAAACGCTATATGTCAGCCACTGGCTCTGTCTTAAGGGGTATGTAGGTGGGTACCAACCATATCAGATTTAACATCTGAATCTCCAGCCACGCTTATTCCAAGGTTGGGGATCTTGTGCAGACCACCAGGTGAGTGGATCAGGTTAGGGGACAGAACTAAGTAACAACTTTCCTTATTTGCCTCAAATTGAAATGTCAATTCAGTAATTACCAGGCTGATTGTTAGTGAAATTGGTAGGCATCTGCTGTACTGCACGAGCATGAGAAAGGAGTAATGATTAAAATCTCAGGCAGGGGGCCAAGACAGTTCTTGAATTACCTGCCAAAAGAAGTGAACTCTTTGCTGAAGAGTAGTTCTGGACAAAGCTGCGTTTGCCCTGACAGAGTGTAATTAAACCAAACTTATGATATACAGAAGATATTGGAATACTCCCAAAACTGTTTAAAAATGTATTCAGAAATCTACCTTTTTTTTATGAAGCTCGCCAGAAGAATACTATCAAGTTCTTAAACCGTGTGTTTAAAATGTAATCTAAAATGCCTTCTAAAGGTTTTCTGACATCATCAGGAGAACGTGATTAAAATGAGTCGGAAAGATGCTGGTCAACAAACGTGTGAAAATATTCACAGTAGGTACGTTGCTAGTGATCAAAGCAAGACCACTGCTGAGGGGAATATTTGCATCCTGCTGATTAAAAGAAAATTTGAATCTGCTTCCTGCGCCCTGTCAGTTAACCCAGATGCATTTCAAATACAAACAACATCTTTAATTAGTCATACCAAGTTTTGGGCGTTTATGGGTCAGCGTCATTTGGAATACATGCACAGGCAAAGAGTGGGAGAACAAGCCTAGCCCACACACGCTGAAAAAGAAACAAATATGGCCGACTTTGTACAAGCTGTCTTGGCTTTCCCAAGTCTAATGCTGTGAAAAGTATATTCAGCCTGTAGACTTCTCTGTATCACAGATCATCTGCGGAGGTGGGGACACCTCGATAAATTGCTCCTTCCAAGGTTTTCCTCCTCCCTTGGAGTTTGTCTTGTCCTTTGTGGTAATTTTAGGTGGATTTAGGTGGAGTTTTATGGGCGTACATTTAGCCTTCTGTGACGTTGCCTCTAAAAAGAGGAAGGGACTCACAAAGACATATGATAAGATTCAGCACCACACTCAGGCGTCCTCCTCCTTGTATATCGTCTGCAATAAAAAAATGGGCAAAAATAGCCATAAAAACGCCCAGAGTTTCTGTTGCGTTCACCGACGGCCTCGTGATGGTAGCATCTGTCTGGGCTGCATGGCCGTGCGTAGGCTTCCAGAGTACACTGAGGGCTTACCGGAAGGGCTTCCACGGTACTGTAGGCTCCAGGATGGCAGGCTGCATCTTTCACACCCGCCACCCAACCAGGACCCTGGCTCCTCACTTGCCAAGCACAGGGCTGCGTTTCTTCCAGTTTCTGCCTCTTTTGTTTTTCAAACACTGAACTCTCTATTTCCTTGGCTTCCTATGTTCTGGCCCTTCCCCACATCATCTTTCCACCAACATCTTGGTTGCCTTGCCGTTTGTTTTGTCGTCTCGCCAGCCTCTTGTGCACACGAACATCCTCTTGTGACACACAACGTTTTCATTCCCTTTGAGATTTTCCCTTTATAACCTGTCTTCACTTAGCAGGTTTGTGAGTGTGTGTGTGTGTGTGTGTGTATGGATGACAGTAAGAATGGGTCTGAAATCACTAAACCTTCATCAAATATGCTGGGGAGAACCCCTGAGGTATGTTAGAGTATGTGTGCATATGTTTGCGCGGACCTGCTTGTGTGTGAATACGTGTGTGTGTGTGTGTGTGTGTGTCAGCGTGGCCTCTGCACTCTGGCGCTCCCCATCTGGGTGCAGCTTGCTTGATGGAGCATCCTGCCAAGCGATGCCTTCTGCAGGAGAAGGCATGTTCGCCCGTTCGCTTTGGCGACAGAGGAAACAGTTTAATACGCTGCCTCTGTGTGTCCGTTCTTTGAGCAAACGCAGGCGGCTGCTGTCGCCCGAACACGCCTCGCAGCTTGCCTTGAACGCTACACGCGTTTCGGAGGAACGTCGATTTACGTGGTCGGAGAGAGGGAACGATAAACGGACTGAATTAGAACGTCCGTCGTAAGAGCTGCTTGTGCTATATGCATTACAGTTGGTCTTTCAGATATCTTCAAAATCATCTTGCCGCTTAATGTCGATGCTGAGTTAAATCATATCTCAGGTTATGTCCCGAGGACCTTTGCAATAGGATGATTATTTTCAGTGTGGCCTGGTGGGTTTCAACGTAAACATTGTTTCTTGAAGACAATGACGTGTTTGCGTGGGGTTTCCATTATAGGTAATGAAACCCATTAGTGAATTATCACACCTGTCATTTGCAGATACTGAGTCAATGAATAAATGCAGTGTATTGATTCAAGCACTGCAACAATCCTCTGTGGTGTCCTCTTTATCCCTTTTCATCCCCTGTTCTGTTACTGATTGAATACTGTCACAGTGAAACTCAGATTATGTTTGATCAAATAACAAATCCACGCAGAGCCACAAATGCATATCCAGCCTCATCTATCTACCTTAAAGGGGTGCATTTCATCACGAATCTTCATTCTCTTCACTTCTCTCTCTGGCTCTCTCTCTCTCTCTCTCTGTCTCTCTTTCTCTCTCTGGCTCTCCCTGGCTCTGTCTCTCTCTTTCTTGCTCTTTCTCTCTAACGGCCGCACGATAAAACAGTCCCCATTAGCACCGCAGACGGCGAGCAGAACGGTTCCTCTTCTGCTCCCTGACGCAGGCTCACGCATGCGATCATTTCCATTACAATCAGCCGGGGCCGAAAGTATGCGGCGGACGCAAACACAACATTAATTTTAATGATCCGCCGTCGCTCCATTCAATTACATGCCATGAAATATTCAACGGAATATAGGTCTGATTTAGGTAGGAAGGCCATACCAGCCACTGCATGGGCGTGTGTACACGCAACACAGCACGGAGCTGTTTTACAGCATCACTCTCACATGTGCCGTTAAAGGCAGACTTTTAGCGTTATTCCTCCCTCTTCTTGGCTGTCTCGGTTTTTAATGGGGGAGCGGGCGCGTCTCGGAGTGTCTCTGGCAGGAGGAGAGAGGGAGACACATAGTCCCGCATGGTTGTGTGGAGAGAGAGAGAGAGAGAGAGAGAGAGAGAGAGAGAGAGAGAGAGAGGATGACGGAGATGCGTGAGACTGGAAGTGATGCTCAAACCTGTACATAACATGTTATGATTGTGATACTGGTGCCAATAGCAAACTTATGCTGAATCCCATTAGTACAGGCCTATATCCATAGCCAAAATGTATGTATATGTTTGTATTATTTATATGCTCTTGTCATCTTATGCAAAACCCACGACCAGTGAGTTGCAACCATCGTCAAATCAACATCGCCAGGCATTTTTCTCATGTTGCTGTATTGCAGGTAAACTGATTTGAACGGTCGGATTGCTCTGTTCCACTAAACAAGGCTTTGGTAGTCAGCAGACCTGTATAGTAGATATACTCCGACACATCTGGGACAACCTCCTCCCTCCACACACAAACACTCACACACATTCATTTTCAGCATGATTTAGCATGGAGATAGGATAGGGTACTATGCTCTCCGTAAGTGTACACGCGTACAACTCTGAAGTGGTGAATGGAATGCCCTTGGTACTGTGTGTGTGTGTGTGTGTGTGTGAGAGAGAGAGAGAGAGAGAGAGAGAGAGAGGGAGAGAGTGAGAGAGAGAGTCTTATGAGTAAGCACTGACTGAGCAGTGGAACCAAGTATTTTCCTCCTTTGAATAATCTCTACATGCTTCCTCGACTTTAGCTTTTATCGCACAATTCAAGATGAAACAAAAGCTCACTGTTTGGAATTAAATAAGAATAGATTTGTTCATTCATCCATTTCCAGTGTTTTATGCAAATACAGTCGGGGTTGTCAAGTGTCAAAACCGTACAGTGGTAGAGAGCAAAGGAGAGGATTAATTCACTCATAATGGGCGTTCAAAACACTATGCATTGAATAGGCTGCGTGTATAGGCTGAGTGTATAGTTTGAAGTGTTTCACACAGGTCTATCAGCGTGTGCCGTTGATTACCTTTTGGAAACAGTTGGCTGATGAGTGTTTCATTAGTGTTTTCAGTGTCCTAGTTCGCCTACTCTTGTAAATGCGTGAGGTGTTTGTGTTGCGTGGAGCATTTAGTGGTTGTAAAGTAGAAGAGTCATATTGCGTGTGAATAAATTGGAGGAGGTTTAAGACAGTCGACATAAGCACCATGGCTTATTATTATCAATTTACTCTGGTTTGAATTAAAATACTACAACCCATGTTTTCACATGTGCTTGACTTGATTCCCAAAGCATTTAATGAGGTCCACCCAAATGAGATTGTTACGAAAGCCCTCTTTCTTTTGTGAACTGAGGGTTATTTATCAGGTTCCCCCTGAAAGGAAATTCCTTTAAATCCTCGCTGCCACAAAAGAGGGAGGCAGAGGTGGTGGAAAAAGAAGGAGAGATCTCTAAAAATGGACGACAGATCAGCCATCCGTTAGTCCTGTTTATTGATTGAAGCCATAATGAGTTTGGTGTTTAGGGTACAGATTGCTCCTCTGACGACCACACAAACACAGACACACACACACACATACACACACACACACACACACACGCTACGACAACGTTCTTCGTTTTCCATTCCCGTCTCTCCAGCTGCCTTGGGCAGGTAATTAATATAGAACAACGCTATTGATTTCTCATTCAGCACAATTGCCGCTTCTCAGGGGGATGTCAGTTAAACCTCTCTCAGGAACAGATATCTCTCTCTTCCTCTCCTGAGAGGAGGAGCGGGGAGGCAACCAGAGGCAGGGACTGGGCCGGCACTGCTGTCTTCTCTGCTGACAACTGTGTTGAGACTTGTCACCGAGGTATGTTGGGGAGCACTCTGGCATGCCAGGCTATGAACCTGTGCTGGGTGTAGGACAGAAATGAAGTTCAAATCTCAGAGCGTTTTGAAGGGCTCTTGATAGTGCAGATTTGTATTTGATCTCGCAGTGAGATATTACGTTGACAGCAGCGTTCTTTCGAAAGAGTTTGTTTGGAGGGGTTTATGAAAATGCTACAGTATAAAGGACTGTACAAACCCCAAGCTATAAAAGCTTGACCCAGCACCAGGTGTTTAGAGGGCAGTGGCTGCATCATTGTCAAGGGACAGGAAGTCCACTATTTTTAAACCACTTTCACCCATCGCCTCCCAACTGTTCTTCCAGCACACTGCAATAGGCATCGCCTGGCTGTCCCCCAACCTGATCCTGATGAGAAGGAAATAAAGAGCTTCCTGTTCCCGTCCCACGGATGGCGGCGGGCCCCCAGGGTCCGCCATGAATCACCCGCCAGTCGACCAGAGAGGAGAGCTCTGGGTAGAAAGACAGCAGGAGAGAGGGGAAAGAGATAGAGAGAGCAAGATAGAGAGAAAGCTCTGTGACAGAAGCCACAGCACCTAGTCAGCAGACTCCTCTCCTCTTCCCCTGTTGCTTTGTCACTCCCTTAGGACATTCCCCTTCATCACCATTAAGGGATGTCTACCTCCGTACACAAAAAAAACAGAAACAGGTACTGATGGGGCTAGGCCTGGAGGGGTAGTTCTCTCTGGGGGGAGAGGGGGGGGTGGTACGGAACGACCATTCCCAGAATGCATTGTCTGGGGAGGGCAAGGGGGGGCTATTCTCAGAGCATAGTGTTTTAATTATTTTTTGGGTTGCAGCAGTTGTGTTAAGGTCATTTGTCTCTCTCTCTCTCTTACGCTTGAATGAAGTCTGATGCCATTTGATTTTTTTACCCAATAATATTTTAACTCTTGGCTTGGTCCGGCGTCAACTATAAGATGTTTTTTTTTCAAATATGTAATCTACAATCTCTACCAATAAATACACTTTGACATCACCCGTAGTCTCCAACTATCCCCTTTGGTTAAAATAGCCAACTGCCACACTCTATCCTGTCTCTCCAACTGAGACGCCAGCAGTTGCAGACAGTGGCAGATACAGTAGAGATACAAGGTAATGATGCACAGGGTCTCCTAACACCAATCCAGGGGCAAATCTGACACCCTGTCTGTCAAGGCCGCGCTGGGCTGGCAGGCGCCAGAGCTGATAGCTCACTCTGCCTCCACGGGAGGCAGTGAGAGGCAGAAAGGGCACAGCAGGTAGTAGTGCCAGTAGGCACTGCCAAGGTCTTTGTGTCAGGTCATATCATATTTACCTAGCCCCAGACAGTTGCAACCCAGAATGCAGTTCAGCCAGCGCTTTTGTTTGCTCACAGGCAACAACGGAAGCCAGCAGTCGACCTGTGCTGCTTTGAAAACGTCTGTTTTTCCAAAGAATGGAATATCCAATTGAACTAAAAGTAACTATGAGACAATTACACAAAGAGCATTTTCAGTTCTAGCTAAGGGCAAATCTGGTAAATGACAATGATCGGTATCATATGAACACAAGTGCCATGTTGTTTTCTGCACTCTTATCTGCAGTAATTGCAATGTTCCTGTTTACAGAAAAGCCCTCGCTTTCGTTTCTTCCCACCGGCCTCTTCAAACTCATTCCTGTCAGTCCCCCTTCAGTGAACTCGAGAAAACCCCTGACCAAATAGTCTCTCCTTGTATAGCAGCTATCCTGCCTGTCACAATGCCCGCCAGTACAGGAAAAATATAACCTAACACGTGTCGCACCCCTCACACAATGGACCGTAAACACAAAAGGAAATATTTATGTCCTCCTGACAAGACAAATTTGGATTCCTACCCACCTGAGGGCTCCACACAAGATGTCTCCTAGTCTGCCGGTATGGGCTGCTGATGGATATCAAAGTAGACAGACTTCCTGCCGAAAGCTCTGGATTCTCCTTCAACAAGGTAAACACCCAATCAGGGGCCCCTGGAGAACGTAAACTTCTGCAACAGGGTTCAGTATGATCTCATGGTCACCTGCATGCAAGGCGGGAAAAGAACAGCGAGAGGAAGTTTAAAATGAGATGGTGTACTCCCGATAGTGTCAACAGCCAATGCAGTTTTAGGGACACAGGACTGTTTAACACAGGATCACTTGATATCTTATTTATTCGTCACTTTATTCGTGAGTGATGGAGATACGGTGAAATCCTTCCACGTTTTGTAACACTTGAAATGCACAGCAGTCTATTCCTAAATGGTGTTTGCAGTTCGTATTGATTGCATATTTAAAGATACAATTTACTCAGAAACCAGGGCTACTTTGAGCATTCTTCCAACTTGGTTAGTGTGTTTCTTTGGAGAGAGACAGAGAGGTGATTAGCGATAGTGAAGTCAATCACTGTTGACGTTTTCATTTGAGAAACTCATGGTATTTTTGAAAACTCCAATTCCAAAATCTCACGGCCTTCGGTAGTGAAGTGAGGCACTCGTACCGAACCTGTGCAGTAACCTGCATGCTCGTGAAGCCAAAGTAAACAAACATATACTAAAGTTTATATGGGTCAAATCTGAGCACTGTGGAACACCTCAAGGAACGATTTGCTACAGTACACTGCAGCGCCGCTGTGAATCTCCTGTCTCCTCAAACTTTTAACCAGGTCTCACTTGAAAAATCAAACACGTTTTCCAGGCTGTTTTCGGCTGCTTTGACACAAATCCGACAGACAGCCTAACGTGCCAGATGTTTAACGTAGCCCAGACACATCTGGTGTGGAGTTTGTGAGTCCCAGTCTCTGGTGGCTCGTAAGCGACATGTTATATTGAACGTACCAATACCTCTCTCCTCGTAAACCAACCCCCCCCGTCCCTACTCGTCCTCCCTCTCCCCATCTGTCCGTCATCTTTCTTTCTTTTCTCCCCCCACCTTCCCCCCCGTTTGCCATCCTCCTCTTCTCATTCAATCCCTCACAGCCTTCCATCCAGTCCAATAGCTTCCATCCATCTGCCCTCCCTTATCTCCCTCTCCCTATCACCTTTATTTACCCATCCATTTTTTTCTGTTCCCCTTTATGTTATTCTAACCCCCACACACTTTACCCTTACCCTTTTTGTTGTGCTCACCCCCATCCCCTCCCTCTCTCTGTCTCTCTTTCTGTCCTTGAGTCTCTATCTCCCTCCCTCTCGCTCAGCCTCTTTCTCCACGCCACCTGTCCTCCCTCTCTTGTTCTCTCTTTCTCCATATATCCTCTCAGAAAACAGTCATGGGTCGCTCTTCTCCGCGGCTCTCGTTCTCCCTCAACACGTGGTGGGCGGAGTCCAGTACTTGTGTTCTCCTGTTGAGTGCATCATTTCCCACAAAAAGTTACAAAAGTCGCATGGAATCATCCTTTCACGTGATTTGATGCTTTGATTCCCTCCTGCACAATCACATTAATTATGACTAATGTACGAGATGGCGACGACTTGGAGGCAAATTGAGATTCCAGTTTTAGGCATCGTTGGTGTTCACATCTGTTTCTTGCATATGTGTGCGTCTGAGAGAGGAGAGTGTTCTTAGATTCAGGAGTCTCAATCACTGGATCTTCAGTGGTGACCTCTACAGTTGGGGTCAGTTGAGATATTCTCCAAGCAACGTCAAAGAGCTCTGAAAGGCCACCACACATCTTCAAGGCATTTTGACTTCCGCGGTGCAAAGTGGGCGAACAGGGTGGAGGTTTATATTGCTGCTAAAGTCGCAGGATTGAAATGGGATTTGGAGTCCCCAGACCTGAGCCTCCTGTCAAAACACATCTCCGATCGTTTGACTTTTTTCAGAGCAGTTACGTCCGACCAGTCTGTTGTTTTGTATTGAGTAGTGGGCTAGTTTTGTTTGCATCAGTGAAAGAATCGGGGGGGGTTAACACAAGGACTCGATGGCTCTCCCGGTAGTTTGTGGACCTTACAAAGACATCCCAGAGGATGGAAGGTGTGTGTGTAGGGGGGGCGGGAGGGCAGTGGTGCGAATCCAATACAGTTAGGCTGGAAAAGAGTACAGCTGGAACATTTTTTTATCCATCTATTTTATTTATCTATTTCAGTTTTTTTCCCCTTCTTTTCTATCCCTCCTGCGAGACGAACAAGGACTCTTCCCACAATGCCTCTCTGTCTGGGCTTCCGA
The DNA here is from genome assembly GCA_036571765.1 of Plecoglossus altivelis. Lineage (NCBI taxonomy): Eukaryota > Metazoa > Chordata > Actinopteri > Osmeriformes > Plecoglossidae > Plecoglossus > Plecoglossus altivelis. The sequence goes on from BROE01000028.1 coordinate 5,627,685, forward strand.
TTGGACGTCCCTAAGGGTGTTTTTCATGTGGCTTTCTGAGTAGCTTTCAGGACATGGTGGCAGGGAAGCCATTCAGCTCAGCTTCGCAAAAAAAACCCCACAAGTCTTTCAACCCTTTTTTCCGAGGGCTTTGACTCCGCCACTGCCGTTGACGTCAAAAATAGTGTCATGTCAAAGCACCTAATTATGTGCTACTCAAGTGCGCTGCGCAGTCAGGTGTGAATTGGGATTCTACCAGCAGTTGTGTGGCTGCTGAGCGACGGGAACACCCTTTCGTGTGCCCTTGTTGTAATAAGACAAAAAAACCCCCGCATCATTTCGTCCAGTGAGCTGTGGTTAGCGTTTGCGTGTCCTTAATGGATACAAAACAATAACCAAGAATCTCCACCCAAAGAAATGCTTTGCCTTCGGACGACTGTACAAGAAAGCGCATATTAATGCTTTGATTTCATTCGTAATGGCTGCGTCTCCGTCGACGGTTTTGCTCTTTTAACATCGGAAAGCGCGTCCACCCAAGCAGGGACTGAGGCCATAAGGATGAGCAAATGCTAAACAGGATGAGAAGCAGAGGAGAAGGGGTGGGGTGGGCGGGGGTGGGGGCAGGTGAATCATATTGGTTGCCATTGGAAACTGCCAGCGAGGGAGTGGTGTCTCTCGTTCGTCCCAGTCCATCAGAAGAGCTGACAACCCTCAATATAGAATATCAACCCCCCCATACTTACTCTGCACTGCAGTCATTACCACCGAAACACACACACACACACGGGAACATTCAAGCCCTTCCCCAGGGCCTTTACATTGAGTCCTTTACACGCACATACACATACAAATAATAAGGGCTCGTGTGTGGATTTCCCAGGGGTATCTTAGTCATTGACTGTGAATTCTGGGCTGATTGGAGAAAAAGCCTTACCCCCACCCCCCCCCAGCAGCTGATCAGCGAGGGCGTTCTGCTCCATTGTGGAAGGGGGACCTCCACAGCGGTGTTGAGATGTGGGCCCGTGCCGCTGGAACCAGGGCAAGAGGGTCGGGAGTCAGGGAGATTGATGGCTGCAATTCCACTTGGCCGAATACGAGGGTGGGACTGGGCAGGGGATCTGGAGTTGTTTAAGGCAGTGTTGGTTTAGAGAGAGGGGAGGTGGTGGATGGGAG
>BROE01000028.1:5629020-5653119 GCA_036571765.1 Plecoglossus altivelis
TATCAGGCAATGCAGATTATCCATAACAGTAGGTATGAAGGGAACGAGGGACTATCACAAGGGATAGAATAAGGAATATGGCATGATGAAGATACGAGAAAGCTAAAGGGGGGAAGCGGCAGGTAAGGTCACGAGTGTTGCGAGGAGACGGGGCATTCTTTGGAGTGGAGTGATGGGCAGGGGGGGGGGGGTCTGTGGCGGCAGGGGGGTGGGTGGGAGGTCAGAAAATGCCCAGACAAATGGACTGCCATCCTCCGGGGATGGAAGGGGAAGATGAAGGAGGTGAGAGACAAGGTGGAGGGAGGCAGAGAAAGGGTGGGGGGTCGTGAAAGGATGGGGGAGGAGCGGGAGGAAAGAGAGAGAGGGGGGGGGGGTTGAGTGTGAGTGTATTGCTTTGCGTGATTGACTGCCCACAACACACACGTCAGTCTCATCACAGCCTCCCCCTTCAGCGTTCCTCCTCTCCTCCGTCTAATGGATCCATCCCTCCGGTGGGCCCGTCTCGAGACCCAGACAGCACCCTGCCTCGGCCCAGCGTGGGCCCCAGACACCCTGCCGTGCCCAAGGGCAGCACGAGCACAAGGGGGTCCACCGGTGAAGGCCTCTCCATAGATCGCCCATCAAATCGCATCAAGTTCCATTTGACTGATTCCCACCTCTGCGGACAAGCGCGTGCACGGTCCTGGAACTCCCCGTCAAGTGTAATTGGACAGGATGTGATACTCTCTGTGAACCATCAGTGGCCAGTTTTGGATTGACGCATTGCAATTGAAGGCTCTTTAATGAGGGCAAGCCTTAAGTATTCACAGGTCTGATGGTTTTAATGCTTGTATGAATGGCACTCTATCAGAGTTTGTGTGCGACGCAGAAATGCTTTTTTGCATGCTGATTGAACAACAGCCATCAAATTTGGAACCGCGGCGAGAATGTTTAATAGTTCCTTGTGTATCCTTTGGGATTACGGTAAGAGTGGAGATGAGAGAGAGAGAGAACAACAGCTGGGGTTTGTTGGAGACAGGAGAGTTCACAGCTGTCAACCGACCCCAGCTGTGTCTCAGTCTTTCGCAACACAGAGAAGCACGGTATAGACAACATCCTTCATCCACCCAAGCTTGCATTTATCAGCCTCAATATCCCGAAAGAACTCCGTCACAATTCTGTCCCAGCGCACCTTGGATGGTGCCACGCGAAAGCACGTCCTGCCTGAAGGATGTTTCAAACGAGGACTGCGTGCCCTCAAAGAACCTTAGTTCTGCGGCAACTACTACTACTTTCCGTCGTAAAACGCTGATGGACATCTATACCGAACCTCAGGGAGGAAAGAAATTGATGAGGGAACTCTTGTCGTGGAGTAGCACACAAACCTCCCCTCCTCCTCCTCCTCCCGCATTCCTCTCCATATATCACCCTCTCGCCCAGGGACCATCCATGATCAAAGAGTCCCCTGTGCATGCACCCCCCCCTCCTCACCTTCCTCTCTGCGCTCAACCTTCAGTAGGGTGTCTGTTGCGTAAGCGGGCCCCCGAATAAGCAGCAACATCTGTTCATCTGGCAGACGCGGCCGTGCGTCTTCGCTGTTTTGTTGACTCACTCTGAAAGTGCATCAGATGCCGTCGCTGCGGTTAACCGCCGACGGTCTATTTATAAAGTCGCGGGTGGGTGAGGGTTCCGACGAACAAGGAACCTGCGCGAGCGTCGTGCAGGCTTGTCACGTTAAGACGTCGCGCGCCGTAAGGGAGGAAATGGAAATGAAGTCATCCAGAGGGGGTGGGGGGACGGCGACGGCCGTGCGTTCGTGCTGAGGCGATTAAGGAAGGCCTCTTGGTTCTGCAGAGTTATATGATGTGAAGTCATGATATCTTGGGGTCTTTTAGTATGTCCTCATTCTGGTGAAAATACTCTCAAAGGTACCTCGAAACCTTGGTGTAAAGCAGGGCGTGGAATAGAGGCTCCCCTGGTGGGTGGGAGAGCCAAACGATTTCATGCACGAGCAGCCATTTGCGGGGGCGAACACACATGATATGTATGCGTCTGTGGATGCTTTGCCCATTGAGGATGAACACAGTGCCCGCCAGAGTGCGTGCTTGTGAGTGGAGGGGGGTGGGTGGCTTTGGGGAGCCGACAGTCCAGCCGAACATGGCAGCCAAGGGGAAGGGTTGTGGGAGGCAGTGGGGGGGGGGAGTGTGGCGGAGATGGGGGGGGTCTTTACTGGGCAGACAGACCCGATGGGAGAGCCAGCGCAGATGGAGGCTCGGACCCAGTGAACTGCACCCGATGTCAGCTGCACATTTAAAGACGAACCCCTGGGATTCCACCAGCCTGGAACACTCGCTCGCTTCTCCTCTAGAATAGCTGCACGAGATGGACCAACAGACTAATTGCTGTAAAGTACAGGATTTGTTAGAGACATTCAGGGAAAAGGGCTCTTGTTTGATGGTTTGTCTTACAACCCCAATGTGACTGGGCAATAGACAATGTCTTTAAATGAATGCATCCCATTATGCTGGCGTAAAGTTTATTCACATGAGCACACAAACGAGAAAGCAAGAGAAGTGCAAAGACATACAACCAGATGAAAGTTTGTAAATGCAGCTGTGCAGTACGTTTCCAGAAAAATTGAAACCTCGGTGCTGCATGGTTTTTCTGTAGGGGCGGCATCGACTGACACAACACAGGTTCTAGATTTCGTTTGCAGGCCACGCTGCACTGATATCCACTGTGCGGGGGCGGGTTGTTGCGTGGCCCTTTTCACCTCACTTACTGTACTGTTTGCCCTCGATTGCTCTATCACTCCGTCTCTCTATCCGTCCACTTGCTGCAGCAATCCCAGCCTGCCTGCAGGATCACGATCGCCTGATTGACCGTGAAAATGCAGGCGTTAGCCTCAGAACCAATTAGAGCTCTCAAGGGAAAATGTGTATACATTCAAGTGTGTGTTTGTGCGTGTCTTTAGCACAGTTATCCCATTTGTTTATACATCGGAGACCTCTTACTACTTTTTTTGCACGGCTGACAAGATATGTTCATTGAGAAAAAAAAACAACAAAAAACTAAACTTCAAATGTGCGAATTGTTGTCACAAAACATGACATGACAACCACCAACACGTACCAACACACACACACACACTGCTTGACGACATTGGCTGGTCACACGTGTACTTTATGTACTACTGTTGCTGCACTGACTGGAAAGTGGCGGTTGTGTCACAAGTCGTAATTGCTATGACACAGGTTTTGAATACAGTTTTGAAAGCCACACAAAAAAAGTAACCCAAAAAAGAGTTGGATGACGAATTGACAAACCGTACACCCAAACATAATGAAATACTTGTGCATCATCTTAAACACAGTGCAGGTTTGCTGGTTCAACATCTGCACAGAAGCTGAATCACTCCATAATGTTGTCTCTAATTGACTGTTTGGAGTAGGGCTCGGAAAATTCTTCATCACTTTGTCACAGGAAGCAGCTGGCAGCTGTGTAGGATGCACTGTAATGCAATCAGCCATTTTGTGGGATCTTTCACATTCTCCGACAGTCAAGGAAGCTAATGATCTCCTTCGATTGATCAAACGCACTGCTCTTTAATGGTGTATGTACATAACTTCACATTTGAAAAAAACTCTTCAAACCTATCTGTGTAAAAAGCATAACCAAAACGAAAAAGGACTCTACCCAGACAGCCTAGGAAGGACTGATGTTGATGCTAATTCTTTAAATTATGGGAAAAGAAATGGGCAATTACTTCAGTGACAGACTGGAAGAAAGCAAAATATAATATGAGTCGGTAAGTTGAGCTGTTGTTCAAAGGTTTAGCATCTAGCTTGCCATCTAATTGGTGCTGCCATTTCAAAGACACGTGCTTTGAAGGCCCAAAGCAAGTTTAATTGGATCCGTTAATTACAGATAAAAATGGGTAAAGTGGCCGTAAATCGCATACAAAACATGTACACGTTCAGGGGTAATACACATGCACCGTCACGAATGTACAAAAAAAAAGGTATTTCACACAGGTGAAACGCGGAGACGAAAGTAAAACACAGACACTGTATGAAAGTTAAGGCATCTGACACATTTTTATAACTAAGAATAAGCATGGTATGATATACCGCTGCCATTCATTCAGTACCACTAGCATACAGCGTGAATCAGCGTGTACAGATGGGTGTTATGGGGTGGGAAGTGTGGGGGAAAACCTCTTGGGGAAACTCTTGCATCCAAACGGACTGGAGGGTTGAAGATGGTGCTGGCAGTGAGATAACGCAGGTCTGTCCGGTGGCTGACTTGTAGCAGGTTAGAGTCTCCCCCCTCCCCCGGCCCATAAAGCAGAAGGGCTGGCTCTGTGTCTTGATACATAAGACACTGCCCAAACTTCCACTCGGCATTGCTGCTGTGTCTCCCGGAGATACCTGTGGAGATCACATAACGTAAGTGCTACTGGACGGTCGCGCTTGAGTCAGGACAACAGCTCTTCTGGATATTCGCAGTCCTCTGTTATCTCGGTGAATCTGAGCTGCTGGCGAGTACATTGGCGCCACCACATTTTCTACACCTTCAAAATGTGTGATTAACCCCCAAAAAAGAACTGACAGTAATCAATAGATCATGTCTACATTTGCAATTAAATCCTTATCTTGGTTATCAGTTCATCAACTGCATAGTGGTTCTCTCTGTTATAAGAAATATTAATGTCCAGAAAAAGAGATTGCCTTAGTATAACAGATATGTTGGTAGAGACCTACAGTATTGGAAGACACACCGTTTGTGTGTGGACTTTTTGGTAAACCTGTGCTGTGAACCTGGTCTCAAACTCCAAACCATCTCTTTGCTAGTTATTTAGTTGCTTTTTTTCTAGAAGAAAGTCACCCGAACAATTTGTCTGTCCTGCTGTCCTGTGAACCTGAGCATCCCCATTGGTGGCTGCGATCAAACAAATATCTCCTATTCCACGTCAGTACGCAAGAATGTCCAAGAATTCATTTTAATCCTGAACATTTAAATCAGCAGCCATATCAAATGGAGAGGTATTTTATTCATCTTTCAACACTCATTAGCATTTATTTTTTCAACTGTCATTTTTGGCTAATTATTTGCTGAGTAAAATCCCTATTTAAAAAGGGAATTAGAGCCAGACATTTAAACCACTCAGTGGCAAAATAATTGGAACAGTAAAGATTATTATGCTTACGTTGTCTGAGAGGCTGCTAATTGTTCAGACGATTATCATTCTCTTAAATAGCAGTGCGTCGATACATCTGCTCTGTTGTCAGGTTGAGAGCTGACAAATTAAGTCGACTGCTGTACTACACAAGCCCAACGATGGAGACAGGTCATTGAAACGTCTTTGATAAGACAAATTCCCGTGGTCATCACATTTAGATGAGCAACTGAGCCAATTCAAGGTTTATTCATAGCTGTGCTAGCACTGACTAGCGCTGCCGCTAATGCTACGATGTGTCACTTTATCAGACACGTCAGTCTAAAGCCACGCAGGGAGGGGAATTCGAACCAGCGACCGCTTTACTTTCAGTCAAACGCTCTACCACTGAGCTCTACCCAGTCACGCCACTCTGCATCCTGTGCTTGTCTAGACGGGCTAACAGTTTTCGTGCATCCAGTGAGCGAATAGGCGAACCCTTCGCCCTCCTCCTACGCTTCAGACAGTGTCCTGCTCAGATGCCCTCATTCATCACCTAGCCAGTCCCTTTCCTGACCTGGCGCACTACCAGACTCTTTTCATCTTCCATGTCTTGCTCGCTTCTCTCTCCTCGTCTCCTGCCTCTATTAACCTCCCTCTTTCTCATCTTCGAACAGGGAAGCTACTTTTCTTCATTTTTGGCACAACTCTATCAACCAAACAATCGACACAAACGTCACTCTAGGTTTCTCTTCTTGGGAAATGGTGCATCAACACGGATTTCGAGATGCAGTTAGTGAATGAATAAAAGGCAAAGTAACATAGGTTTTCGGTAGAGTATCACTAATATCTTGCATCATTATCAATATGTACACATGTATGACCTAAGCCCTGCAATTTAACGTTTCACACGCTCATGTGTGCACTTCCGTTAAAAGAAACTGTAAACGATAAGTGAAAGTTGATAGTTAGCAGTGTTTTCATTTGGTCTCTGTCTTCCGAACGAGACAATTCAAGTTGCAAGGTCATTACAGATCTGACGTCGAAACCCCTCAACTTTTTTCTTAGAATGTTATCGAATCTATTAAAGTTGGGTAAACACGATTCCAAACCACTTATGTAATTACCCTACGTGCATGCAGGCGTCCATGACAGAAGGTGGAATACAAACACAAATGGCATCTTTGAAATGCTGTTTGCTTGACAGTAAAGTAAACAGTTTTGTTCCCCTTTTTTTATCAAGTTGTAGGAATCGGTGGGGTGGTTTATAATTGAGTCTATTGATGCGTGAACTCACTACAGCTGCAATCTGTCCGAGGGAAGTGATTTTTGCATCTGTGGACCTTGCTTTTCATTGTTGACTCGCGCGCGCGCACACACAGCTGCTTTCTCCTTGAATGCGAGATATCTCCATGAAAGCCGAGGGTAATTATTATCTTAATGCGGCCGTCGAGGAGGGTGGCTGGATCCTTACATGGTTGAGCAAACAGCGCAGGCCCTGCGTTCAAATGGAACGCTCCCTGGCCTTCAAGGGCAATCATTTCCACCCTCAATCAGAACCCCCGGCACTGAATGTCAAATACGAAACCGAGCTGGATGAACAAGACATTGAAGCGGTTTTGTTGTCAACTGCAAAATGACTAGTCCCTTTTCTCGGTGCCCAAACCTCCATAGCACTGTCCCCAGCAGCAACACCCCTCCCTCCCTCCCCGTTGTTCTGTCACACCTCTACATATGATGGATGCATGTTTGCATTGCGTGTCGAGCCCAGGCCCGTGGAGGATGTGATCCATCACGAGGCAGGAAAGAGGGGGGCGGAGGTGCGGAAGGCTGCATAGTGGATCTGTCAGGAGACATGAAGGGGACAGTGGCGGGGGGTGGGACAGAGGTCCCCTTTAAATCAGCAGCCTGGAGATGGCCGAGCAGATGAGATTGAAGGTGGCTGACAGGCGCTGACAGCGAAGGTGGAAAGTGGACGCCTCTCCGTGATCCTCCGAGGGGAAGAGTCGGGGGAAGAGTCGGGGAAGGGGGGAGCTTGTCTCTGAAGCGAAGGCGGCCATTTTGAAACGCTGGCAAGAGATGATGCACGGGGGCGGTTAGAAGAGACGTCTCACCTTGAAACGCAGATGTCTCCGCTTCAGAAAAGGATTTCTATCGCCCCCTGAGAATGCAGAAGATGATGACAGACATGTGTAAGCACCAAAACTAAAAATGTGGCAACACAGACTGACTTTGTTGCAACCACACGCCAACTTTGCCTACTGGACTGTGGGGATGTGGTCTTCAAATGGCAATGAGCTTCTTTTAATAAAAGACACCATTTGCTAATCTCAAAAAGTATCCCAGTAGGAAGGATGGTTCAGAAGCAAACCTTAATGATGCATTTTACAGTTGAAGGACCCTGACGATAGCTCCTTATGGATTCACAGTACGACGTTGTTCCTACCCTTTAACCTGCTTCTTCTTGTTCAGGGATATCGAGAGGCAATACAGTCTGTATTCTTTCCCAAAACTCCAAGTGTTAGGCTGCGATTTCTTTCTGTAGGTCAACCTATAACCTTTCTCTGATCTGGAAATAGGAACAACTCCATTAGACTTAGGCAACATCAGAGGCCTGCGGAGAGTTAGCACCTGCCCTAATTGTCCCTGATTCTTAAAGGTTATGCTAAACCTGGCGCGGCGTTGCATCAATGAGGAAGAAAAGACTGAGTGAGAGGAAGGTTGTGGGCTGAATTTTACTCGTGGTATCGAATGAAACACATTTAAAAGCAAGTCTGCGTTTGCCTCTTTCCTTTGTCGTCGAACTAATATAATTTCTTCCCTCTTTCATTGGTTCTTCCTTCCATGCCTGAACTGAAAAGACAAAGGGTTTCACGGACATCAAACGTTCCTTTCTTTTCTGCTATCGCTCTTCGCCCTCTTATGAAACAATGATTGGATGTTGAAGGCATTTCAGATCAAGCGCAGACACACACCCACACGTGTGTCTCTCTATGTCCAGAATTCATGTTACCAAAAACCTGGCTTTGCTTATCAGGTGGGTGGGAAGAATTCACACAAACACCTCTTCCTGTGATGTATGCTGTTCAAGACCTATTTGGAGACTGTGAATTGATTTTGCTTTCGGCGTTCTGTGTGGACGTAATTGCTTTATTTCAGAAAAGGAAGGCAGAGGTTTACTTGAAATATCAGCACCGTAAGGATGCAGGTAGTCATGTTTCTCTGTGTATTTGGTTGACCTGGCTTTTTGGAAAGCAAATGTATATTGATGACCAGTTTGTTGTAACCTAAGTATGCAGCGTTGTAAGAGGTAAAACCCTTTCTGTCTTTGATTCCAGTCACGTTGTTCCAGGCACACTACAATTATTCCTTGCAGTACATAATCAGACAAAGAGTAACTTAAATCCAATATAATATTAGAGCGTAATATACAGTATTTACACTATATGTATATTTTCCACAGTGCTGGAGCTGCACTATAGCTATACTTAAAGAAACTTTGAATGTACCCAGTTTAAACACTGCATTCATGTATTTTTAAATGAATATTACGTCAATTACGTCTAGTTGTACTCATGACTTTACGTTGATCTCATCTCAGCGAACGCCCCCATCAACCTTTGGCAACAAACCTCAAATCAGTGCAAAACCTCGACAATCATATCAGCCCCTCTGCTTGATATGTAGGGATGAAGCTGGGAGGGAAATCCTATTATTTGGTTGTGTTGTAACATCCATGAAGAAAAGGAAAAAAAGACACCATTCATATTGTGGAGTAAAAATCAAATTAGCATGAGGACGACGGCCCTGGAGGGGTTATTTTCCCTTCATCTTGTCTTGGCCACCAGAAGGGACATAGAGGGGGGTGGGGGTGGGGGGGTGCAGGGCGACTGATAGCTAGTGCTTCGCTGCAGGCCAGATAGAGGGTGGAGGCCGCACTTAATGTGAGGGAATGGATTAGAAGGGTTGATGATGCCCAGAAGGTGCGACCGAGCACAGAACAAAGTAAGAGGGAGAGAGAGAGATGTGATGGAGAGAGAGAGAGAGATAGAGAGAGTTAGGGCAACACAGTGTCAAAGCTGAGCTGGCTGTAAACAAGCTTCCGTTCCGTCTTGCGAGCGTAACCTTTCACTCCGTACAAGCTGAATGGAAGAGCAATCCTCTTGAGCGACATCAATACATGCACACGCCACCTTGCCCCAGTTTGAAGCATCGAGCGCAATTAGTAAGCAAGGGCCACGCATGTACAATGAAAAGTGAAAATACCAGTTGTATCTGTACGCAATTCAATAGACCCAATTACAAATACCCTACACACCACACAGACAGTAAATTCAGTTCACGTTTTTTCCTTGTGAAATTGTTTCATTGAGAGTAGCATGGATTGGCCGTCAAAGTGGGAATTACCTTGTATGTTATCAACAAATAGTAATATACCATATGGCTGACTATCTGCACTTGTTCTATCATGAGTGAACTTCCTGCGACTGACAGCATCCAAGAACCAACTGGGCACACTTCGAAAAGTACATAAAGCAATCCGTCATCCGTATTCGCGCCAGAGAATAGTGGCCAAAAACGAATTAACATCAAATCCGGCATAGCTGTGTCTCACTGCACTGCCAATGACATGACTAAATGGTCCCCTGGGGACATGTTGCTAAAGATGTTTCTAGATGTACACCTCTCCTAATGGCTGTACTAGGCCTGCTTTTGGTGTTAAGTCACAACGCAACTCATTTTTTCAATTCAACCAGTGACATTTTGGAAATTCACTGAGACAATATGGCTTTGTTGCACGCATCAGGGACTGAAGACAGGGTCATTGTTTGAAAGTTAGCTCTAGGAACACGATGACAAAACACATTGACTTCTTCATGTTTGTATCCATGAATACTCAGTTTGCGGAAATCCTTCCAAATGTCCTCGGAGCTACGGAGGAACGCCTTCCTCTGCGTGGAAAAACAGAACCTCCCAGGAGAGAAATGGCATCTTTGTGTAAGAGCTAGAGTTTATGACAAGGTAGACCAGCCGTTTTTCTGCCAAACGTTTTGGAGTCTTGATGAAGTTTTTTTTTCTGCGGTTCGCCGATGGTGCGTTAGTGCGACTGTCATAGATAACTACAATGTTCTGGTTGGAATTCTCAAAGAAGTTCTCGGGGATTCAAGCAATATTGAACCTTCTTGCTTTGGTTTTTCTTCAGGCACGATGTAGCTTGCCTGTTAGAATCACCAGTGTGTTTGTAATCATTTACAGGCACACAAATGAGACTATGGAATAGTATAAGTGAGTGTGCTCACAGAGTGGTAACCTTTCCAGTTTCATACCGCTGCAATTCCGCTTTTGTACATGTGCCGTTACGGTGATATTCCACATCTTTATGTTTAAACCTTTCAATTGGTCATATTTCATTTCACCAATGTGCCAGGCCGTCATCTTTCGGCGCAAATACATTCTAGAGAAGGGAAGTGTTTCAATAGCTGTTCTCAGTCAGCCTATGTGTCAGGACTCAGGTCACGTTGAGCTACCCTGACAACCCTGTCTGGTTGTGTAAAGAGATGTAACTGATCTAGAAGCCAGCATGCAGACCCCTTTTTCACTGCTACTGCCAAAGTCACTCCCAAAGTACACTACCTGTTTGTCCTTCCTCCGCCCTCCCTCTCCTTCTCACTCGTGTTCCTAGACATTAGCTTTCTCTCTCTCTCTCTCTCTTTCTCTCTCTCACTTTTCTCAGCTCATAACGTGCAGTCTCGGTTTTAATAACAAGCAGTGGTCCTTCATTTTTCATTTTGCACTCACACGGCCCCTCGTCTGAGAGAAAAACAGGGGGCCCGAATGACCCAAGGCAAGACAGGATGTAAGCACCGAGCGATGACATAATGAACAAACTGGAAAGAGGCGCTGGAGCTGGCGTGAGCACGTGAGCGGACAGGTGTCTGTGGAGAGCGAGCGTGTGCGCGGGATCCATTAGGATCCTATCGACGGAATCACGCTGGGTAACAAAAGTGCAGTAATTACCAGGAGCACACGTCGATGGGGCGTCTTCCTCGCTAATGCGCCACTGCGTCGAATGCAAAATGGTTGCCATCCTCTCACTGTTTTCTGTACTTTAACGGGAGCTTTGACAGTTTTTTAATTGTTGAAACAGGAGTGGGAGGAGAAGGAAGGGGAGGCCTGATGAATAGAATGAAAGAGGTTCACAGACACTGTGCGTGTTGGAGGGGAGGAACAACAGTGGTTAAGGATTTATGATTCATTAAGCAATAGATAGAAGCTTTCTGGAGATTTATGGCCTTCAGACACCTCCAAGACAGGGTGGGTCAAACTCTGCAAAGTAACCTAACAACTCAAATGGACCTTACTGCTGTTTCTCAAAGGCAGACCTACTCTGATTTTGGACGATTCTGATTATATTTGGTCTAACTGGTGACAGAGAACTGAAATGTGACATAATGGACAGCATCGCACAGCATAACAATTGAAGTCGTTCGACGGCATTAACAAATGGTGATGTAATTAAAGAGTGCTGCGATTCTTAACGTATGGAACTTTGTTTGAACTTTATTTTTCCTTGGGCTACTCCTATTTGTATGTCTATTTTAAGATGTTTTTAATCCTACACTTTTTTCAATCTAGAACTGCAACTGATCAGCAACAGTAACGCTTTCCCTTGAACCATTGTTATTCTCACCAGCGTCTTACGTGATGTATCCCGTGGGCGGTATCCAGAACAAGAATTTCCAATCCTGTGCAATTGCGAGTAGGTTGATGAAACATTAAGAATATTTTCAACGCATTATTTCTGAAGTATTTGACAGGAATCCTGCTGTAAAAAAACAACAACCTGTGGTGTTATGCATAGTCTACATCTTGCCAAAGGTAAGCATGAGCAACTTGAGTAAAACCTGGATTGTGTTGTTTATATGCAGTGGACACCTAGGGCACTAATAGACCAGATAAAATTGTGCAATTTCAAGGTGAGTGTTGCAAATGCGGTGGCTGCAAACGTCCGGTGTGGTATGGTAGGTTTAATACAGCCTGTATGGTACTACTGATTGGCTAAATCTCAGCCACTAAATAAAAAGTAATTAGAGCACATCTCACCCCTTTTCACACCTGATTATCACGAAACACATCTTTTAACCCGTTAAAAGTAGCTAAGCGGTGCACAGACTGAACCTACCTCTGGAATCAACCTTCCAAGAGTTGGTTTGGCTCCAATATCCCAAGTTCTGTTGCACGTGGTTTAGGTCTGAGGTCTAGGTGCTTAGGCAGGGATACCCGAAGTGTTAGTGAAGCCCTTTTTATCATATTCGTCTAAGTAAACTTTACATCTTGATAACAATCAATGCATATAAAGGTTTGAAGGTAATATGAAATCGATCATCTCCTTCTGCGGGCATCGCAAGTTGAAAGGAGGGTCGAACCATTTTGAAGACACACGGTGTACATAAGGCACGAAGCAACTGTTGTTGTGATTTTGGGCGTTACCAAAAAATACATTGAATTGAATTGGAATAAGGATTGCAGTGAAAATGTAAAGCTGGGCGAGGCAAGATTCAAGAAGCTAGCGATTTCAGCTTCCCTGCGACATGGTTCAAAATATCCCAACACCTCCCTTCACATATGCGTAAAGATCGTGAACCAAGTATGATTGATTCTATGACTCATGCCTGCATGAGCTGCTGCCGATGGGAATAGGCGTCAATTCTACAACTTTTTGATGACTGCTGCTTTTAAAGTTCTATTTTTGACCTTGACTGACAAGACACAGTTACTGTTTGTCATTAGCACAGCACTTATGGTAAATACCTTTCCCTTTCATTTATAAACTGTTCTTTAACCTCACAGTGGTAAGGCGATCATGGAAGTAATTTTATGAGTGCGTATAGATGATCAGAATACGATCAAAACAGCCCCCAGCCCACTCACCTGAAAGCTCGACAGAGTCAGCAGCGGCGTTGAGCGTAATTATTTCTTTTCCCTCACCCGAGGACATTTCCGACAGCGAGTCAACGAGGAAAGCACATTAGCCTCGCACGCATTCACATCAGCAAGCGCTGTTGGGTCTTTCCAGTCCCTCTCATTCTGGCTGGGATTGTCGCCTTCCTCTTCTAATATGGCTTCTTGTCTTTGTTCTGCGGGCCTCGCTTCATAATCCATTTTGCCATTCGGCTGCCAAAGCCGGCGACGGTTTTGTGGTTTGAGCCACAACCTCCTGCCAGTGGAGGGCATCATGTCTGATCAATCAAACTTTCAGATGTTGGAGCTTATAAGGTCATCTCAAATGGATGTGTTGAGATTCTCTGGTGGGGACTTTTTTTCATTTTACTAAAGTTTATTCTAAATGTTTCATACAACTTCTTAAACGTCTGCATTTTCGGATTCAAGCAAACCATTCATTGATCAATACTCAATTCTGATGAGCGTACATGCTTGGTAATATTGACAGTGTGTTACATCCAAGCAGTTGTTGTATTTGGGAGGAGGGAAGATGTCAGGAATTCGTGAATTTCAGAGAGAATGGAGGTGTGGGGAGAGGTGGAAAGTGGGTTCTTGAAGGAAAGACCGGGGCATGGTAATTTCATGAGTTCATTGAAAGCTAGTGGGGTGTAAAATAGACTGTGGCCATATTTCAAACATGCTCTTGCTAAACTTGTTTCTCCACCAAAGCCTGTACTGATCTGGATACAAGCGTCACATTCATCTTCTTAATACACACTGAAGGCCGCCTACATATATGTAGGCCTACGTATATGTATGCTGCCAGTAAAAATGATAAATGTCCTTGAGGTACCAATTCTAGACTCCAAAATTCTTACAATCCGCTCGGAAGCAAAAGATAGTGCCCAGAAAATGCGGAAGCCATCGGTGAACCAGTGGGGCCACTAAAGCCTTCTTATTAAGGGGGAGTCTGAATGCTCCTCTGAACGATTGGATTCCCAGTGCTCAGAGGAGGTTGTCACCCCATTAGACACGTTTCCACCTGTTGGTGTGACAGACTCCGCCCGACAACACCCACCTAGGCCCTGCTCCCCCCCGCCCGCCCCCCAGCCCCCCCCAGACCACACACACACCTCATCCTCTCCCCTGGAATAGCAGCAGTATGATAATGCGCCTTAGCGTCAGAATAGATAAAAGGGTTCGTGGCAGGGGCCCTGACATCTGAGCGAGAGGCAGAGGAAATCCGCCGACGTGTCAGATATATCTGACTCTTAAGAGGGAAAGTCAAGTTGTTCCCTCGAGGATTTTCCTTTCAGGTATTCGGCGCTGGTGGGGTTTTTGGGGGGTAATTCCTCAGTGGCATGTCAGGATGTGGCTCTTTAACGTCCTCATGTCTGTGAGACGAAGCCCAATTTCGGTCACCAGTGTGTTTTTTGGGGGTAGAGACGGGGTTTGGGTCTGCTGATAAAGCGCCTTTAAAGTTGTCTGCTTGGAATGACACACAGTCTTTAAGCTAGTGCAAGCTAAAATCAAAGACATAGCCTTTTTTGCATCCCTCTACTTGAACTTGACTTTTAAAATGCATCAAACTTTCTCTATTTTATCTCTCTCACTCCAATTCCCAATGACAACAGGCCTTTACATAAGTGACTTAACTTCCTCCTCCAATCATTGAATCCAAGGGGCATGTCTTGAATCCAACTTCCCTGTTAAAAAAAGCTGCCAGCGTCTGAGTGGTCGCGATGTTCACAACACCTTAGGCAGGTAGGCCGGCCCTTAGGTGGAAGTATTTAACGTTGTTCGAAAAGTTGCTGTCCAGGTCTCTCATCCGCCATCCACGTCTCCACTTCTTCCTTCATGTTGTCCCTCATTGTCAAACCTACCTAGAAATACATAGTTTTGATTGGCATTTGTATAATTGAAGCTTCATATTTTTGGTTCCCATAAGAAAACAAATCCCACTCCCTGCGTGATTTTGTCTTCCTGTTCACTCGGGCATTCATGGCCTAGCAACGTGGGGATGGACTTGTCAAACGAAACTAGATAGAGCAATAAGAACCTTCCGTGATACACCCACGTCTATCATTCACACAAAGCCGTCAGTGAAGAGCGCACTAAGCAAGGGTAAGCAGGAAAAAAAAAACTGTCTCCGTGGATACGGCGGTGCCCAGCATCTCCTTAATACCACCTTAACATGGAGGGGATGAGGATGTTGGTCTGGGGGAAGGGGCTGTGTACACTGTTTGATCTCCATACCAGTGTTTGGAAGCGCCTGCATTTTAAGGAGCACCAGGATTTTTTTTCTTGGCAGTCTTGGTTAGCGAAAGTGTATCCCTCCGTGCCTCGCGCTGGCTTCGCCTGTTGGCGTTTCCAACGAGTGTTGTCTTTGGCTGACCTTCGAGGTCACGCCTGCGTTTCTCCATCCCAAAGGCGGTTGTATTTAAAGACATTGGCACTTGACGAAGAATGAAGGAGGCCTCGGTCTTGCAACCTTTATAAAAGCTCTGGATTGAAGTTGTTTTATCCGGGTTATTGCGTTATGTAAAATGCTAATTTAGTGATGCATTTTTGTTGGGTAAGACTCCCACACAAACAGGTTTTGTTGTGTGGTTGTATTTGTAGGAACGTGGAAACAGGATTCAAACTAGCGCTCTTCACCTTTCATTTCACTTGCTCACTTTCTCATCTGCTTTTCTTCACGACGCATCTGGAAACAACTGTTAGCCTACAAGCACCGTTCTCTCTTTCCTTTTCACACACAAGCGTACAGTCCCTCACACACCTCTTCCTCCCGTGCACACAGTGTCTGAAGTGGCTGCCAATTACCCGTCATGATTAGGATTCCTGGGCGAGCACCACTGCCACTTTCAATTGGCGCCAACATGGCAGCCATGTAATAGCACGGGTCCCTGGGATCAGGCAAAGGGGAAGGCGGGCCAGGTCAGCCAACAAGCTGTCAGGACCCGCCCCACCACAGACAGTCATGTTCCATCCCCGAGCGGTCACGCTTTGATCGCATGGGTCTTCGCCGTTGTGTTTGAGGGACCGGCAAGGCTCTTATGAGCAGCGTAGAACAGAGATATTTTGTGTGTGTCGATGTGGGGGGGATTCTTTTTCTGCAAATGTTGTGCGGTGGTTTGTGTGGGTGCACGCATGTTTTGCCGACGCGAGCTTGTAGCTTTGCGAGTGTGTTTGTGTGTTCACGGATCCATGGGGAATGTTGACTCTAAACAATGGGAAACGGAAAGAAACAAACATTGTTTGGCAGGAACGGAGAATTTGAATAGTGTGTGGACAGCTTGTGTGAGTGTGTACTTTGGGGGGGTGTGTGTGTGTGTGGACAGTATGCAGAGAGAGTGTCTGGGGAGTTCGCATTCTCACTCTCCACTTTCAACCCCCTGCACTGTGGAGCCTTGCGAGAAACAACAACACCTCGGAGGATGAACCCATCCTCTGCTGTTTCTACGTCGGCGGCAGTGTGTTCGAGGAGAGTGTTGTGTTCTGAAGAGCTCCAGAGTCAGCAGTCAGCAGATGTTATCGTCACGTCAACCAGGGGGCCTCTGATGGATGTCTCTGGGTTCTGTCTCTGCCTCTCAGCAGCTGGAACGCGCAGCGCCATTTGGCTCGTTGGCCCTAAAGAGGCCATGCCCATGCCAGTCGCTCCCATCTCACCTCTGCTGCAACCTGAGAGCGACAGACCCCTAGCCTTAGATCCTTAACAGACCGGTGGTATTGTTGACCTGCAACTCACAATGGACAGCCTCAATCCTCATTAGTCTACTGTTGCAGGCCGGATCAGCCAGAACCTTTAAACGTCTACATCAGAGACGGTATATTTGGTTACCTGTGCGCTGTTGTCTTCCTGGTTAAGTAGAGAGGGGCTGTGACTGACGGCTGAAGTCACCAATCACGTGGCAGGTTGTTGCCCTACTTCACAGCATGAAGGATGGTGGCAGGTGGAACTGAGGATATGAGCACTGGAGGGCATCTGCCCTGCACTGACACGTGGGTAAGCCTTGACACGTAGCCTTGCTAGCGCACAACTCAAACACGTGCCCGACATGAAACCCTGACAAGGGCTTGTGTAGAAAGCAACCTGGGGGACACAATCTTTCCCAATCTCACGTCTCGAATTGTCTTCGCATTAAACATACAATTAATCTGTTAATCTGTAAACCGTTTCAAGGGTTCGTTTCGTAGCAACCGTTTCCTCGAACCAAGGCTCAGAACCCGACTCGGGGTCGGCAAGGCAACACGGAGATGTCGATCCCTGACAGGGAAGGAATCTCAGAATAGAAAAGGGAGAGAGAGAGTTTTTGCTGAAACGTGAAACTGTGAAGTTTGCGGGATCTGAATGAGGCCGAACTCGACAGGAGGTAGCCCGTGACCCTGGTAGACCAGAGGCCCTCGTCCTGAGGTGCAATCCACACCACCCCCCCACCACCCCTCTCTCTCCACCTTCGGAGGTGCCGCACCTCACCATGGTAAAGTCAGATGGCATCATTGCCACATGGGTGAGGGTGGGGGTGGGGGGGTGGCGGGGGGGTGCCAGTGAGTGAATCAGCTCTCGCGCAGGGGGAAGACGGGCAGACGTTCAGGAGAGATACAGCGACGAGCTGGTTCTAGGACCTGCTGAGTCATAGGTGCGACCATCCTTTTCGTTCGCAGCATCAGCATCGGCTTGCACGCGGGTTGATTGTAAACCTTGTTATTTGTGGGAGTTGGGGGGGGGGGGGGNCGGAAGAATACAGAAAAACAACAAGCGAGCACATTTCTGTCAAACTGCGAGCCGATATGATTTCACTTCCGTCGGCCCTCTGTGGTATCTTTCTGTCGAATTTGTGGATTATACAGTATTATGAAACAATACTGGATCGCATCGGAATTCAAGCTATAATATGAATGGGGCAACACGGACTGACTGGAGTGAAGCTTCCTTTTGTGTTGTGCAAGAATTGTCTGACTATTCTGTCTGAGGTGTGTTGACACATACGCCCACCTGTGTGCAGTGTCAGGCTGTTGCTATAGATATCCTTACAGAGCGCTGGCAGCAGGTGGAGAGGGAGAGCGAGCAAGCCAAGGCACAAAAAAAAACTGAAAAGAGAGCGGCGGAAAAATGAGAGAAAATAGAAGTAATATCCTTCGCCACTCAGTTTATCAGGCACCGTGATTGACAGCGAGAGAAATGGAGAGAGAGAGAGGAGGATTATGACGGTGAGAGAAAGAAAGAGAGAGAATGAATTCTACCTGTCAGGACATCAAAGTGCTCTCGTTGGCGTACACCCACACAGAGTCTCATCTTCTGAGAACTCCTCAGCCTAATGAGGCGAGAGGCCCTCGATAGCTTCGTCTTTCCCTCAGTGCCCAGTTGGACGGCAGTTATAGGGGCCCATGTTCTGGGCCATTTGTCCCTTGCACATCTCCCGTACTTAATATCATTTCAGTACTCCTCTTCATCAACTCCTGTGTCCTCTCTCTCTTTCTCTGTTTACTCTTGATCAGTCTGGAGACATGAATCACTTACACACCAGTGTTTCCTTCCACTACACTCAATCTGGGACGGATTATCAGCGGTGGAAATGTACACTTCTCGACTTTCGAAAGTAACCTCACAAGTATGGTTTAGACGTAGGTCGTCAGACTGGTAGACCAAAAAAATGATGCCTTTTTTCCATGCACCGTGTCACATGGTGATTTAGAGTGTTAAGTTAAATGTGGTGTACCAGCTGCGCCTGATGAGATGTCTCCCTTTTGCTGTTGACTTGTGCAACAAAAACAACAACAAAAAATGTGACACTTTTGAAACGATGTCACAGATATGTCCAGCGGTCATCTGCTAAACTTGCACGTAAAGAGGTGACGTGTCTGTTCATTCCTCTGGTTTTTGTTGAATCACATTATCTGTTTAACGTCAAAATCATAAAAGACTGTTTGGGCACGGTGGTGCCATAAGGAGGATGGATACTTTTCTTGAAAACGGACGTAAATGTGTTTTGTCTCATTACGTTTGCTGTCATTCATGGGCTTATTATTATTCAGAAATGCATGGATATCTGTGTGGGATTCAATATATTAGCTTTGATGCGGTGATGATGACATGGCGGTAACCCACTCCTCCACATCTGTAATGTTCCCTCTGATTGTGTAGTCAAAAGCTTGTCACATTTTGATAGAGACTTCAATCAAACTTCTCCATCACACGTTGACTCATTATTAGTTGATTGTGAGACCGCATGACGTGCCTTATTCTATGTATAACTTACGCTTCTTTGCTTTTCTGTTCCAACAAAATATTGCGGAAAAGTGCTTGGAAAAACAGCCATTTTGATTTTAATTGAATGTAACGCCTACGCAGTGTGATAGGAAGGTGAGAGGTGACCATAGCCTCCAAGTTGGTAAATTAAATGTCTATTATCACGCAAGGGGATCTCAGAGGCTAACGATTTCACATTTAACCCAACAAATGCATCTGGGCTAGCTAGCTTTGCTGTCCGTGTGCCCTCGACCGCCCAGGGTAACAGGACAACACCTCGTTGAGAAGGGGAGTTTTGACAGCTTTTATCTGGATGTCCCCACATTAAGAGCGGCGTTATCGCCAGTCCTAATCATAACACGTGACGGCGTGCTAAGGCAAGGTAACACTTCGCCATCGTCAATCAACAGGGTGGTGTCACCGCCTCACCGTCACGACGATGGGCCCCGCGATCGGCGCCGCTCCGCGTCTCTCCTCCGCCGCGAGGTGACAGACAATATCTCCACTCGTCTAATTAAAGCGCTCATCCGGCGAGATCCTGATTGACACGAGCGCTTGCCCATATGGCGCCGGAGGTGCGAAGCGAGGGACGGCAGGGAGGGAGAGGGAGGGAGGGTGGCGAGGCCTGGCGAACGAGAGGGGGGTCAGCCGAAGGTTGGAGAACCAGGAATAGTTTGAGGGAGGGGCAGGGAGGGGATGGTGGGAAAGGAAGGTAGGCAGGAGCGGAAGAGATCAGAAGGGGGCAAACAAGGGAGGGAGAGGGAGATTGGGAGACGATAATTGGGTATTGGAGAAGGATAGAGCAGGATGCGGGGAGAGGAGACGGGAGGAGAGGAGGGTGCTTGAGTGTTGTGGCGGATGCTGCTTTCCCACCAGTACGCTGAGGGGAAGGTCACACATTGGCGGCCCTTCAGGAGGTTAGACTGTGGGCTTAATGAGGACCCCAGATCCCTCGGTCCTCTCATCCATATTGAACAGGAACTATTCAACAGGAAGAGAAGGGCGCAGGGCTGTGCAGTAGGTGTTGTGGAGAAGGCTGCTAGGTATATAGGACGGTTACAGTGGGCCAAGTTCATTACTGCAGCAGTCCTTAGCGCTTGGATAAAATACACACACTGGAGTCATGGGCTGTTGGGATCAGCAAAAGGTTTAGGAGAAAGGAACTGTTGTTAGCGTCCGACACATTCCAGAATAATATATATATATATATTCCCTGTGTGTTTGCGTGTATGGAGTATGAATGTGTTTGTTTGTATGTGTGTATGAAGTGTGTTTGTGTGTGTGTGTGTGTGTGTGTGTGTGTGTGTGCTTTTGTGTTTGTTTCATGTATAAAGATTTGGTTAAGAAAAAAATTGAAAATATGGAAATTAAACCACACAAAAGATGTTTAAGGTATTTTTTCACTTGTAAGATTAAAAATGCGAGAATAAAAAGATAACCTCATGTTATCTGCACCTTTAATTACAATATTTTCTCTACCTTTCAGTCAAGGGTAGATAACATCAAGTAACATCAGAAAATGTTATTTCCCTTTAATCCGCAATGGCCGCACTATCAGAATGGGCGGTTGCCGTCGAATCCTCTCTCGTGTATTGGTCTGTTTTACGCGCTACCTTTCCCATTTCTAATCCCGGGAAAGGATGCTCAAGATGCTACTGGATGGCTCTACCAGATAGGCGTGGGTAACTGTATGACTTCATCACGTCAAGAGGAGACGAAAGGAAGGGCGGGGGGGAGACCGAAGCGAATGGGAGGGGGACCGGGAGGAGGGAGCTGCGAGTAAAAGGGGTGGGTGGAAAGAGAGTAGGACGAGAGAGGAGGAAGGAGGAGGGGGGGGGGGGTGTCTATGAATGCCACCCCCCCTCCCCTCCACTCCCTCGCTCCCTCCCGTCCACAGCGACTCCAAACGCGGACAGCTGTGGTTTCTCCAAGCGCGGCTGGGGGAACAGTCCTGCGATATCACACGCGCCCGAGCAACCTGCGCTATCGGGGGGATTTTAAACGTTACTCACCGCTAGACGCAAAGCGCTTCTCTTGGATCTGTCGCAGGACACTGGCATACGGGATTACTGCTTATTTGTTTTTTGAACAAGAAGATGTGAGGGGTTTTATGCGCTGAATGATAAAAAAAGAGACCAACTCCATCACTTATAAAGGTAAGAGCACTTGCATTTTTGCTCTTTTGTTAAATTTCATTTCCATGCACGGATGTTTTTTTTTTAAGTAAGTCAACACACTTATTTCAACTGGTAATTTTGCCGTGGGATGTATGGTTTAGCCGTGCTGGAAAGGGCTTGATTGCATACTTGTTAATGTAGCAGGCAGAGAGAGGCTACGCGCAGACTGGTGCCAAGCTGAAGAGCACCTCTCAAGAATACTGCAAGAAGCTTATCCGAGCTACCACCGAATGTCTCCTACAGTACGCATTACAATTCTTAAGAAGATGCTTGTCAAACCAAGACCAGATAGGGTATCGGAATGGAGCCGCAAAAAAACGTGTTTCTAACTATAAGTCCTATTTCCAAATCATAAAAGCCACAGTACGTGGTTAAAAAAGATCCAAAATGTATGATCTAACACAATTGTAGCTTTAGGGTGTTAGGTTGTGTGCGTTAGACGACATGGCTATTCTAACAAAGATCTAAGTAACCAGTCATGCACTTAGTTATTGGCATTTGAGGGATGTATCGGTAGTTTTTTTTTCTCCATTTAACACATCTACCCTGATTTGCAAACACTACAGAAAAATCGAATGAGCAGCGCAAGTGTTTTGTTACGTTGAGGAAAGTAACCGATTGCGGGCTTGGACAATAATGAATGTCTCCATCTGTATAAGGGGGTACTCCGTGTAGCAGGTGCAATATTAATGGGAGTGTTCATGAACGTAGATATGGTCCTAAAAGATACGTATGATTTGCGTTATTGTCCGCAGATACGTCTAGGCTACCCCTAGGAAGACAGGACGTTTTAGTATCGATTCAAACAGTAATTCTACACCTGGTAGCCAACATTTCCTTTGAATGGCGGTTGAATGGCAAACAGCCTGTCGATGTCAGTTTATCTAGTAGGGCTTGGAAAAATGCCTGTATTGAATATTCTACATTAGCAGTTTGTCATAATTGATGCTATCCATGCCTGATCGTACTCTCGGACATCCGCGTCGGCTTGGGGATTGTAGTTTTACGCATGGTGTGGATTTTTCAAGGTGCTCTCGGTAAGGATCCAATAAAAGGTGGAGTCAGTCATGATTTGACTGGTGGATCTGAGTTTGAGATTGCAGGTGACACCCTGGATTTGTAACCACCCCTTCCAACCAGAAGACCGAGAGGTATGGTTATTCAAGACACACGCTGTGTGATCTTGATCAAATCAAGTAGTAGCTTCCTCTGAAATCTCTTTAGTAGCCTAAGTGTTCATTTGAATTTGAGAGAGAACCTTTTTCGCGGAATATGAATGAAATCTGAGTAGGAGCTATGCAGCAGATTCCCACATAGGGCACATAATGTAATAATCTTCACTTTTAAAACGATAAGCTCACAATAGACTACACGACGTTAACAAAAAGCAAAACAGACTTGGTTATCCCGAGAAGCTACTTAGTTTTTCCAATAGTGAACATTTTAACGACTACTTTTCTGTGTCACAAAAAAATCGTGATAATTCCCCCAATCAACCACTCTTAAAGACAGCATGCTCGAATCGCATACGTTCGATTCGAGAATGTCGACGTACATACAAAGACTAAGTGGAACCCGTTCATATAATAGAGCTTCACGTTCTGTCACAGCAATGTGTATTTATCTCTCCAAATGTTCCTTGTGCGTAATTGCTGCGTCGATCAGAACGGTTCTGTAGTAAGGTAACAAAAAATAAAGTCAAACTGGGAACGATGACTCGCCTTGGCCAAGGCTGTTAAATAAAATGCCATTATTCATTTCTTTGTACAGGTGGTAACTTTGTTATATATTTTTTATGATGCCTGGAAATGGCTCACGGGTTTGCTTTGCAATGTAATGTGATGCAATTTACTTTGTTGCTGTGTATTACAATTTCCCATTACGCCTCGTCACATGAGAAATGTGGAGTGACTCGTTTCTTCCTAATACCCAAAGCGTCAGGGCACGGAAGAAGCAGGTGGGTACTCTCCGACTCGTTTTTTTCTGCCTTCTTTTTTTTTGGGGGGGGGGACCAACATAGAGACCACGCCTCTTGTTCTCCCTCATTCCTCCTGAAATAAGCCCGCCCTGAAACGTGCTTTATCGCAGCACCTAAAAACCCCAAATCTTGCACCGCTATTGAACTGTATTAGGCTACTTGCTATTTTACCGTTCGATTGAACAGCGTCTAAAGATTGCTTTTGAGAACTGAAATGTCTAGCGACTGGTTATTTTGGGTGGGGAGGAGGGGGCGGGGGGGAGGGTGGGGGGGGGGGGGGCTGTGTATGCCTGTGTTAGGTCGGACGGACTGAAATCCCGACAGTTTGCTTGTCGCGAGCCAGCCGGGTGCGGCCTTCTCACAGGCTTATAGCCTGAACATGCTTATGAAGCGGCCGTCATAAATGGTGTTTCGCGCCACAATCAAAATTTACCTGTGTTGCGACATGGACTGAGATTGCCCCATGGACCAATAAGCACTGTCTAGGTTGAGGAGAGCCATATTAGTCTTTCTTTTTTTTCTCTTCCCCAGCCAATTTCCCTTTTTCCCTGTTCCTCTGGAGGTTCAGGTGGAAATGATGTTGACCATCTACCCCAGCCATTTGTAAAGC
>BROE01000028.1:5653304-5726582 GCA_036571765.1 Plecoglossus altivelis
CTTAATAGCCTGAACATGCTTTATGAAGCGTGCCGTCATGAAATGTGTGTTCGCGCACAATCAAATACCTGTGTTGGACATGGACTGAGATGCCCATGGACAATAAGCACTGTTCTAGGTTGGAGGAGAGCCATATTATGTCTTTCTTTTTTTTTCTTCTTCCCAGCAATTTCTTTTTCCTGGTGTTCTCTGAAGGGTTCAGGGTGGTAATTGGATGTTGACATCTACCAGCATTGCAAAGCCCCTTTTGACATTGCATGGGAACATGTCTTTGATTTGATATCATCTGGGAGGGGGGGGGGCTATTGGTCAATTATAAAGACTGCATATGAGAGGCTTCTGCCGGGCAGGTTAAGTATGGTGCCTGCAAGCCTCTCACCATCACTCAAGCAGGATTCCTTATGCATGAGAGAGAGAGAGTTAGAGAGAAAGAGAGAGAGACATAGAGAGAGAGAGGAGGCTGTTGGATGTGCTTGAGCAGCATTCGTTTCTTGTTCAAGACCTGCACTTAAATCACACTACCTTGTCACTGATGGGGGTGCTAAAAAATGGCTATAGGCCCCCACGTACGAACACGCTCACAATCGCACTCAGTATTTACATACAAGCACACTTGTCACGTATAGTAGTCGCAGATATATGGGATGCATAAACACCAGCAGCACTCACACACATGCGCGCACACACGCACACACACACATGGAGATGCACTTCATCACTTACTTGAGATGAGCTACGAGATGAGTTCCATTCTGCAATCTCGTCACTTGCCAGCACACATACGAGCACGCACGCGTGTAGCCATGTTATTAATGCAGCAGAAATAGAAATGGATGCGGCCAGTACAGACACTGGGAGCATGAGAGGGAAACCAGAAATATATAATGATTTAAGCTTCACAGAGCCTTGTGCAGGCTCTGCAGTCTAATTACCAGAGGAGAGCTTGTTAGTTGTCACCTCAAGATAAACAGTCAACTCCAGCCCCCCTCTCCCCCTCCGTTCTACTAGTGACAGAATTTGAAATTCTAAGTAGGAAAATGTCAATGTCAGCCTATATACCCCCACCCCACCCATACACACACACATTTCCCATCTTTCACCTTATATCCCCTCAAGCTACATGCAACACACATTAGCTAAGCTCATTTGTTTTCAAGAAATGTAAATAGCCAGGCTGATGGAAAAGGTTGATGTCCAAAACCTGGCCGCTGGAGCTTGACGTGTATGAGTCATGCGGACAAGGTCACCAAGTTGGAGGAAGCTAGGTGGGAACGTGCAACATGGCGGAGCTGCCAAAACATTGTCCTACTGCATCGTAAATTTCCTCGTGGAGCATATGGTCCCGAAAAAAAACGGAAATGCAAATGTATTGAGGGGGGGNCCCAACCCCCCCCCCCTCCCTGCTGCTTGACACTTTAATGGGTTTGATGTGTACGCGGTTCCCCCTCGTACAAGCTGAGCTGTCGGGAAAGAGGAGATGGGTGCTCAGAGAAAGGCGAAGACGTCTCAGACTGTCCCAGGCGAGGGGAGAGATGGAGAACACCCTTCCTAAGGATAGGCGTCGCCCCAGGGCCCTCTCAGTCACTCCTAATGGCGAGAAGGGGAGGGGAGGGGAGCGTGGAGTGATGAGGGGTCAACCTCGCTTGGCCTGGGGGTTGGTGGCATCGCTGAAGAAAAATCCCTCCCCTTGTGTCACGACTAAAGACACTGCTTTTAAAGGTACACGTAGGCCTACTCCTTTGGAACGACTTTTCCGCCTGTAAATGAAATAAAAGCCGGCCTTGTCGGAGTGTGTTATCTTTAGTGAGACGAGGCTTCCTAACTTGCCCTGGTCTTTGTTTTACACAGCATACTC
The DNA here is from genome assembly GCA_036571765.1 of Plecoglossus altivelis. Classification (NCBI taxonomy): domain Eukaryota; kingdom Metazoa; phylum Chordata; class Actinopteri; order Osmeriformes; family Plecoglossidae; genus Plecoglossus; species Plecoglossus altivelis. The sequence continues at coordinate 5,655,160 of BROE01000028.1, forward strand.
TGACAGCGTTACAGCTTAAGTACGTGAGACGGCTCATCACTTCTTATCGTATATACAATTCCATATTGTCTAACGTGGATACCTTTCTCCATTTCAATGGAACAGGTCATCCCTTCGAGACCAACAGCATTCAACTCTCCCGCATTTCCTTCGCCGATCAACAGCTCTGACACTCTTGTCGCGCGGACGAGATTGTACACTTGCATTGCTTTGATGAAGTAGCTAGCTGATTTGATGAAGTAGCTAGCTGATTGCTGCTCGGAGCAACAGTATCCGTCTCATGTGCATTCCTCTTATGTGAACGTTACATCCTTCACTGGAGAAACACAGTGAACTGCATGTCTGTACTCCCGACTTGATTTCCATTGTTGAGAGACACAGATCCTATGTGGCAAAGAGCACTCAGCTTTTGAAAGTTGGCCGTTCGCCCATAAGGAGTGAGAGGTAACATAAGAAATGGGAAAGGGTAATGGATTGCATTTTGCTTAGTATTAAATGTGTCTTGGTTCTATTCTTTCCTCCAGTTTCGGTAGCATTTTGAGACCATGACGACTAAGCTCACAAACTCTTTCCTGTCTGCTTATCCTCCCGTTATCCCTCGTTCCCTCTCCTTCAATCAACCAAAACGACAAAGACTGACTGAAAAATAAAGCGCCTTGCTGATTATCTCCTGGAACAGAGACAATTAGGTGCCTGCTGATTGGCCACGGGTCTCGGAGGAAGTGGCTGGAGGGTTGTTAGCCAGCCCAGCGCCACATGGCCCCTCGGGTCGTAACTCTTGAAGGTCACCGTAACATTTCACCTCCCTGGGTTTCGTCATGACAACCCAGTCGGCAGTCCCCCGACGTGCTTGGCGCCAGGCATCGGTCGCGTGAGGATGATGTGCTCAGACAACACGAGGAACAACTGTGTTGGCTCATCTCGTTTGTTTGCTATTATAGTTAGCTTCCTCGTCCCGGCATCTTTTATTTACCTGTGTAATGCCAATGAATGATTCATATTTGCGTTGAATTCCTTTATGTTTAATTTAGAGGGGCCTGGAGCGACTGTGCTCTGACGTGGTGTTCTGGTGCGCCGTACACTATCTTGGTGTGGACTAAGGCTGTAATGCAAGAGCTAACCGTCAAGGCACAAGGAGAATAGAGAATGGGTGTCCTTGCACATTTCATCTACAGGTCCGATAAACCCTCATAGCCCTGAATTGATCTCTCCAAGAATAATCCATTTAGACTGCCATGTGGGCCTCTTCAATAATTTACAGCAGAGTGCTGTGCTATCTTCCGTCTGGATGCAACGAGGCACCCTGGAAACCAGGGAGAGAGGGACTGAGGGCTAGGAGGAGGAGGAGGAGAGAGGGGGATGAAGAGGGCAGGAGGATCGAGGGAAAGGAGCGTCAACAGTTATCGATCACATGTCTGCCATTGAGCTTGGCTCAAACATGTCAGCCCACCTCACTGGATAAAGAAAGCGATGGCGACAAGCTCCAGCAAACAGTTTTTTTTCCGAGTGTATATTCAGTGCTGTCTGGCATTACCTCTATTTGTCGTACCGGTCCATATTCTCCAATTACCTCCGCAAACAGCTTTCAGGAACCCAAATGGATTTGTCTACCCCATTCCCATCATTTGTTAGACTCACCTCCTGGAAATGTAGTTCCCAAGTTCTATTAGACTTCCAGCCTGGATCCATACATGATCCAAATCCGACCTCCAAGAGGTGGAATTTCTGCTCCATTTTTGTAGTTGTTAACACCGCTGGAGAAACTCTCAGAGAGTTGTTGATGAAAGCCATCTTGCTACATAATTTTAGGCCATGGGGTCCCTTTGTTCTGTCAACCATCTAGGACACAATCATGTTTTCCTGCCTCAACTCAATCTGATTGGTTTAATGGTGCACCATTGTACCTATTAGCAAATTATACCCTATCAGGGGAGTTCTGTGTAATTGAACGATTTCCTCTTGTCGTACGTTGCTAAGTCCAAACAGGATTTATTGTTTGTCTAGAGCCATTGATTATAGGATTCTAGTAATTGTGGTGCCTTTGCTTGATTAACAAACTTGTATTTTGTCCAGAAACCAGTTCAATAGATGCTCTTACTTCGAGTCCCCAGCTGGAGGGATCCTTGTTGAGAGGAATGTTAAATGAAAGGATGAAGGGAATGAAGGAGAAAAGCAAAGATCTGCCTCTCTTTTTCTCATGCTTAGGGGAAAAAGCCTCATGAAGAAGGGTTCTCATTAAACTGGATAACAATATTCAGCTAATGATCAAGCATCCAAGATGGCCGCCTTTCTTATCTAGGTGCAGGTAGGACTTCCTGTCAGGCATGAAAATGCGTGTGGGAACTCAGTCCACGGTTGGGAAATGGATGCGTCTCGGTAATTCATGGCATGCGAAGAATCGACCGGGTTGTTCATCAGGAATTTTGTTATTCTGGAGATGGAGAGAGTTCAAAGGTGTGGAACAGGGCAGGGAGAGGAGGGAGTTGGGAGGGGAGAGAGGAGGGACAAAGATGATTGAAAGAACAGAAGACACCACACACTCAGGAGGTTTCTAAAGCCAAAGATTTGTCAAAAAAACACTTGTAAAGTATCGAAGCAAGCTACCTATAGCGGCAGCCTGGAAAACGATCTGCTGGATATTTTTATGCCGTTACTCATCTCTAACCTTGCTTGTGAATCTCCAGAGAAATAATATGTACGGTTTCTGGTTTCTTTCTGGACAAGACTATAAGGTCCCCGCTACCCATTCGAATATCTGATTTCTTTGTTAAGGTAATGTAGTAACTTGGTAGTGTTTTGTACTGTCAAAACAACATTCTAAATCTAACCATAAAGTTTATTTCTGGTTGGTTAGTTGTTGCTGCATGCCAGCTAACTCAAACCGGAAACGATGCTGCAGGGGAACACGCTCAACTTCAAGGTAATTTATGTCTGCTGTTGCTTATTGGGGCAAAAAAGGATGTGACAAATGCAGCAGGTTGTTTATGGCCCACCTCCCGTCTAAGTGCTGGATGGTTGGGTTCCGAGAGGAAGTAGCCTCTGTTTAATTCATATCTTTCTGGCTACGTCGAGTTGTGGTAATGTAGTGGAGTTAACCAAAGGGAAGTGGGTTTTCTCTTTTAAGCTGCGTGTGTGTGTGTGTCTAAGTGTTTGTGCAGGTGGGGTGGGGTGGGGGGGGGTGATGTAACATACGGGTTGGAATCCCCACAACGGCTTTGTCGGTAGATACAGTCCCCCCCCCCTCCCAAATAAATCACCTGGACCTTTGACAAAACCCAAATCGGACTGTCAATTTCTCAACAGCAGCCCCTCCGTCATGTTGGTTCATCTCTCCACAGAGATATGGTTTGTCAGCAGAGCGGAGGAGCTCCCAGGTGCTTTCGTCCTGGTGTTTCAGGTTTCCAAAGAGGACGTTGCAGACGGGAGCTGAGGGGCTTTTTTTCAGGAAAGAGGCAGGCCTCTGCCCGCTCCCGCGGTTGCCGACGTACGCGTGACTCAGCATATGGGCAGAGCCACCGCGTACAGAGGGAGTGGTTAGCGGACGCCTTCTACCCGGCGCACCTTTGGGGAAGTACAACTCGTCGTCGAGTTGTACTTTTTAATTGAAAGGCGAAGACAACTCTTGCTCGCGTTCGCAGCCGCTTTATTTCTGAGAAGTCTCTCTTCTTCAGTAGTGTTTTTCTGCCTGTCTCCGTCTCCCCCTCGCTCCCTCTCCCCCCATCTCTCCTCCCCCCTTTCTTCCTCGCTCCCTCTCCCCCCCTCTCTCTCTCCCTCTTTCTCTCTCCTCAACCCTCAGTGCCATTCCCTTGTCGATTCCCTTCCCCTCACTCGCTTCTCCGTCTTCTTCTCCTTCATCCATTTGCATCTCCCCTCTCTCCTCTCCCCGCCTCGCGTCTCCCCTTGTCGTCTCCCGAGCTACGCCTCGCGTCTCCCGGGCTACGCTTCAGAGGCGCTCTTTGCTGATGTGTTCAATGGGGAAACGAGGTGAGAGAGACACTGGGGTCAATACGTTCCTGGGCCGTTCTTTGTGCTGCCCCCGGTCCTCTCGTACGCTGCCGTCATTGTTGACTGACACCAGTGGGCTCAGGCGAAGACTAAAGCTCCACGTTTGGAACTGAAAGAGAATAATTGTGTCCCACTTGCAGAACGTTGGGCAAGCGGGGCAATGGAGGGGGGTGGGATTTGGAAATCTCCCAAACAGACGCTGGCTGGCGAGGGTCGTGCTGCGAATGCTGCCGCAATTCGAACCCGTATTTTTCCACACAAGAACACACAATGCAGAATTGCATTTCTAGACTGCATCCTCCATTAATGCAGCTGCACTCTGCCTTCCTGCATGATGTTCTGTGGTCTATACAGTACAGCAGTATGATACCTAATATCTATACTGTCTATTAATGCTGAACTTGGTTGGAAGTGGCTGTCACCTGCTATGTATATTTCATGAGCGTCCTTGGTCTCCGTCCTGAAGAACACTTGCACCGTGCCGATTGAACCTCACGGTCCTTAAATGGTTAACTTTGTTTTTCATCTTTTGTACCTGAAAGCGATTATCAACATCAGAGAGCCTGTTAAATATTCATCAGATCCTGCCCTCGGCTTCTAATGCTTTCATATGAATAGCATGCTGGAATATAAGGATGTAATGTTTGGCCTTCCGCTGTGTATGTGTTTGTGTGCAGGCACATACTGTATATATGCATACCGCAATATGCATGCAGTTCTCCCAGAAAACAGTGTGCTAGGGGATTGTGCGATGTGTTTGTGCGTGCACAGACTGCCTTTGTGGACACAGGTGAATGTGTGCTTTGAAATGCGAGTGTGTGTGTGTGTCAGCATCGCCTTGCCCTGTGGCCTGTATTTACAAGCATAATCATTATTCTCTGCCGTGCGCTTCCAACCTGGATTAGGCTGCACAGTATTAGCAAAGTGATATGCAAGGCAACCTTCCATTTGCACCAATGAAAGGATTGACCTAGCTCTCGACTGATACCCTTAAGGTTGGTCTGTTGCAATTTCAATGGCTATAGAAGCCAAAATGACTTCAGACATCTTTTTTTCCCATAGATAAATCGTGTGTGGCACATGGAAGTGTATTTTACGTTTTGTATTGAAGAAAATTGGGTTTTTCTATCTTCTCAATGTAATTTCCACAAATGCACCATAACACCTGAGGTGATAAGATTTTTGTTGTGACTATGCTCAATATACATATAAGTATATATATATGACACATACACACACACATATACATATATGTATATATATATATATATATATTAAACGTACGGTAGGTGTTTCTAATGCAGACGGCATTTGCACAAGCAGTGCTATATACTTAAAACTGTGGAAATGGAATCGATTTTCATATCCAAACCTGTTGAAAATGGAAGATCTGAATAGACCATGTAAAGTAGGATGTTGTCCTCTATTGTCTACTACTAGATTAAATGGTACATATACAACTTTATCAAATAAAGCCACCGGCGGAATTCTAATGCAGACGAGGTTTAAATTTGTTTTTTTCATGTTACTGCTGCTACAGAACCGAGAATGTTATGATATCTATGGGCATCCAAAAGGTTTTTCTTTGCCCCATTTATGAATCAAACCTTTAAACCATTTCATCAAACATGGGCATTTTCAACGTATTTATTTAGGATTTTCGGCTAATTCCTACTGCAGGACTACTGTTATTAAATCTCTTTACACCTAATAATCTCCAAAGAAAGAGAATGCTACGGAGCAGCAGACTACAAGACATAAGTTCAAGTAAATGGAAGATTACACGACTCACTCTCTCTCTCTATCTATTATGCCACATTTATGGCTTTCACAATTTCAACGCTTCAATCCAGAGCCTATTGTAAAACGGGGGAGACTGTGATGTCATTACAGAGACTGATTGTACGTACCGCAGATAAAACCGACATCGATACAGCTGCTTCCTGCCAAGTCCAGTTGAGCAATCCTATGTGGATGAAAGGGGACTAGGTCGCGTCCGAGCTCGTCCTCACGTGGACTCAGAACCGATGAGCTTAATGACAGCATAATGGATGCCCAGCTGTATATTGGAGGAGGACCGCTAGAGGGGATGATTATGTGTAGCTGTGTAGGCCTCTACGTTCATGTCCTTCCGACTCCATGTGCTAATTCCCAGCCTTTTGGACAAACTTTGGCCCTAAGTGTAATGGCGGGCGAGCAGAAAAAGCATGGAAAGGGCACATCCGGAGTTCTAGATGGGCGCCACTCACCAAAACTGAGTGGTGATGACCGATTGTAGAGAGAGTGAAGAATCAGAGAGACCCACGTGAGAGTCAAAACGATGTTTGTGTGGGGCTTTAAGTCTCCGTCTCAACGTCTCGCTCATTCGTGCCTTACTCTCAATCCCACACCTCATCGCTCTATCTCTTCTTCCTTCTCTCTCTCTTCTTCTCTCGCCTTTCTCTCCATGCCTCTCCACTCCCTCCTCCCCCCCTCGCTCCTATCTTCTATCCACTGCACTCTCTCTCTCACCCATCCTGTATCTCCATCCCCTCGGCCTCCTGTTCTCTCTCTCCCTCTCTGCCGCTCTCTCTCTCTCTCCCTTCCCTCCTCCCTCACCCTCCCTCCTCCTTCTTCATACCACTGCACTCTCTCTCTATCTGTATCTCTCCCTGGCTCTCTTCCTCTCTCTCCCTCTCTCTCTCTCTCTCTTCTCTCTTCTATCTGTCTCTCTCTCTTCCCTCCTCCCTCGCCTCCCTCCCTCCCTCGCTCCTTCTTCTTCCACTGCACTCTCTCTCTATCTGTATCTCTCCCTGGCTCTCTTCCTCTCTCTCCCCTCTCTCTCTAATACTTGGCTTAAGAAGCTGGAGTAGGAGTCTTTCTTTGTATTAGTGGCATCAGCGAACAGCTTGTTTTCTCCTTCGTTTACAGCGCCGAGATCTCTTCCCTAATTGCGTCTTTCAAGGAAGCGGAAGAGGGAGGGCTCGCTGGAGAGCCGAACCGCTTCCTTGAAGGAGGATGGAGGCCTAATTGACAAATGTGCCCGCCTTTTAGTGGGCTGGGGGTTGGTGTGGGAGGAGAGGGGAGCGGCGAGTGTTCCTACGCTGGGCCGGCGGTCCCCGTCCTGCGCCTCTTCTCCAGCGCACGGCTTCTGCCCCGTCCTCCCTCCCGCCGTCTGTGTCTAATGGCTGATAATGAGGAGGGCATTTCAGAAGAGCTGACACATGCAAGTCCTACCTCTCCAGTCTGACACGGAAGCGGCGCACGCGCGTCCACACGAGCGCGTTCTCTCAGACACGCCGTGCCAGCGCCAGCGGTCTGGCCAGACTGTCCTTCAAAATATCAGGGATGACATTCATCTTTAAATGACTGTTGGTTCTCCTCAAGACTTTCAATCCATTAGCGGGATGTGTCTTGAGATGGAGATGGGTAGAGATAGCCAGAGAGAGAGAGAGAGAGCGAGAAAGGAGGGGTGGAAGGACGGAGGGAGGGAGGGCGAGAGAGCTTCTTAGTAGCAGAATGGGAGTTGCAGAGATAAAAGTGGATGATGTCAATGATAATGGATGATGAGTCTGTAAGATAGCACTGTATGCATATATATATATATATAAAGAGAGGGAGGGAGAGAGACAAAGGGCCAGAACCAAGAGAAGAGGGCACTAAGAAAGGAATAGGGACCAGCATTCCTTCCTAAGAACTCTCAGATTATCATCACATCCATTATATGCATACCCACACACACACGCAGACACACATCACACGTGTGCCCATAACTATGCCCCACCCAAGGTCAGAGCAGACTTACGGTTTGCCTGGACACCCCCCCCCCCCCCCCACACCATACCGCCACCACACACACACACAAACAAGCACACAGAAGTACACCCGCCCACTCCTCAACGCCCCAGACATCCCCCTCCCCCTCCGTCCCCCGTCCCTCGTCCCCCCGTCCCCCCGTCCCATCCCTGAGATAAAATGGCTCTGACATCATTACCCTTGTTGTGACAGGCTTCATGCTTGCCCCCTTTGGAACCCTACATCACGCTGAGCGATGGGTTGGTGGTGTGGGGTTACCGCCGGCCCCAGAAGGGCCATGGGACAGGGGCCTTAGTCCCAAACAGACATGTACCCAGGCCCAGACTCTGCCGCCTCCTCCCTCCCTCCCTCCTGACCTGGGCAGCGGCGAGGGAAGGGGCGTGCGAGAGATCATAACCGCGCATGATAGGTTGTTACCCCATCCCCCTGTCCCCCCACTCTTTGATCTGTGCGACGTCATCAAATCTGTGCTCCTGCCGGTGGCAAGATGCATGGAAAAGAACATGCCTGCTCGCATCATACTGAGGTCAAAAAGCATCTGGTGACAACACAGAACTCTTTCATACCATTAGCATACTTCTGACTAGTCAAGGTCAGGGTTGGATTTTGAAGGGAGGCTGCCACTAAAATATATCTGTTTTTAAGGCAGGTTAGATGATAGTACTTCCTCCTCCTATGACAGAATCACATGACACCAGATTATGGATGATGTCTCCTTCCCCTTATACAATCACGCTTCATAATCCCCCCTTTACATTAGTCAATAATAATCCACCGCAGCCATTGTCCAGCGTGAGTGCCCCCCCCAACATTACGACATGACCCCTCATCAAACCTGCCTATATCTGCCAAGCAGTGCCTTTTAGACATTCACAATGCCTGACCTCATCGATTTGTGGTTGCATAAATGTCCCACCTCTAAGAAAAAGCCTATTGACTGCCTTAGTGTTGGTAGGGGTGGGGTGGAGGGGAAACGAACTGGCTTCCGGAAATGACAAACCTCTTCGCTGCGGGAATGATGAAGCACTAGACAGCACGCAGCCTTCTAGCGTGTCTCTCAAATTTGTAATTAAAGGTAGACTGATGGACTGAATTGTACCAGAGGAGACTTCTATTATGTATGTGGGTGTGTGTGTGGGTGTGCGTTTAGGATCAAAGGCATGGTTCAGTGGCCTTTAATGGTCTGGCCGAATCTAGTCACCATTTTAAACGTTGGGTAAGAAGTAATCATGGGAAACATTAGGGGGTCTGTCCGAGAAGATGTTGTCTGTGTGCAGTCTGACTGCTGGAATAACGGCTCTGTATGACGAGTGGCAGGATGATTGGCAATCAAGTTCGGTTATTGCTTCAGACGGTTATGTGGTAAAAGAAAAAAAAAGATTATAGACCTCGCTTCGGCGTGGCGTGTTAGTCTTGTGAGTTATGAGTTATATATTGAAGATTCTTAATGATTCCACGCTGATCATTCTACTTTGTCATAAACCTGCCAGATTGGGTTTATATTTCCTCACAAGATGGCTTTATACTTCCTCACTATAGTTAAGTGGGGCTGTTATTTGGTTGTGACTGTGAGCGTGACACAGAGCTGTAGTATACTGCACCAGTCCCCCACAACAGACCTGTTTGGAAACTAATAAAAGCATTTTTATACTTGAAGCGCAGGCAACTATCTCTCCCCTAAGCTGCCCTTACGTTCAGACTACTCTCTAACTCCCCTACACTCGATATCTCTCCATACAGACACTCCGTCTCCGACGGATTCCGACGGTGCTCTCATTGACTGTATACCACGCCCAGTCTCTCTTTCTCTCTGAGATGAGACCACCTCACATACGGTCTCGCCTCTCCTCAAAGCTCCTATCCCCACTCGCATCGAGGTGCTCTACTACTGCGCCATAGTTCTCGGTGTCTGACCTCTCAGCACATCATGTTCTCCAAACTATTTTCTCTTGAGATGCTCAATCATTCTCATGATCTAGTGCATTTACGCATTTCTGCGTAGGCATCTCTGCGCGCTCCCAGTGTGCGACGCTGGACTAAACCACTATTAGTCGCGCACTGCTTCGGCGCAATCGTTATACCAGTCTCTCAATAGTGTGCAGCAGTGCACACGTCTCAAGAACAAAGAAACATAACCAAATAAAATAGCCTGCAGCAATTAAATATAACAGCCAGCTTTGATCTCCAAGCCTATGTGGTAGCTGAGTCTGAGGCCTGAGATGGGATGGGCATGGCCTCAGAGCTGTTGGGTACAGGAGTGTATCGACAAGCAACCCGTTCCCATAGGAACTGCCCACCGTACCCCCCCACCTACCCCCCCACCCACCTACCACCACCACACTTATTAACTCTCCTAACTCTGGGCTGCACAGCCACCCACCCCCCACCCCCTCTTCCATCAGCACCACCATAGATACCTACTTTCAAAAGGTTGATTTAAGTCCCTGACGCGTGTCTGGCCATTGAGTGTTCTTCGCCCCTCCCCGCATCTCCCATCCCTGCTTGATCATGATGGATGTATGTCGCCTGCGGTGGGAGTAATGGAGGGGTGAAGGGTTAGATGGCACTCCCCCCCCCTGCCCCGCCCGTGCCCCAGTCAGTCTTTAATCACAGGCTGTACCATGGGAGTCCGCCGAGGGGCTGCGATGGCTGTGTTGTGTTTAGGTTCAGCCCCCGGGAGAAAGCCTGGAGTTTACCTTAGCTGGGGATCTCTAATGGTCTGGCCTACTTTCAGTTTGGCGTGGCGGCCCGGAGCCCGGTTCAACTCCTGCTATGGGGATGAGTTACAGAGAGCCAAAAAGCCTCTCATGGTGGCTTGCTTTCACCATTTCTGAAAAAGAACACATCATGAATTACCCTCAAGGTAAAAACCAACATCACTGACAGCTCTCTCTCCTCCCTCTCCCCCTCTCTCTCCTTCCCCCCCTCTCCCTCCCTCGCTCTCTCACTTCCGTAATGGCAGCTTCCTGTGTGTGACCTCCAGCTAACTGTGCTAAAAGCGACAGGACGCTGTCCTATTAGACCGTCCCGGCTCCTTGCGGATCGCAGCAGGCACTCGACTTGGCTGATAAGCACATATTTTGTTGCAGTTTGGTGCCTGAGGGCCTCTCTGCATGCTGGGTTTGGTGCCAGCGAGGGGAGAGGAGAGAAGGGGAAAGGGGAGAGGAGAAGACAGGAGCGGAGGGGAAAGGGGAGAGGAGAAGAGAAGAGAGGAGAGGAGGGGAAAGGGGATAGGAGAAGAGAGGAGAGGAGGGGAAAGGGGAGAGGAAAAGACAGAGGAGGAGAAGAAAGGGGAGAGGAGAATCGAGGAGAGGAGGGGAATGGTGAGGCTGGGGTTCGGTTTCTGTTGCGCCGAGCCCCCGGGTTGACCTTCCGTCAGATAGTTCCTCCCTCCTCCGACTCCTTGTTGTCTGATGATTAATAATTCAGAAGCAGCATTAGCTCCCTCTGTTCTCCGTGGAGGGAGCGAGCGGCCCAGGCGAGAGCGAGAGAGGTAGCGAGTGGGGTCAGGGAGCAAGGGAACAAAGCCGATTATTAGGAGGGAGGTGAAGGGGGGCGGAGGGAGGGGGGCGAGCCGCAGAATGATTGGCAGAGAGGGTGAGTCCTGGAAGAAAATAGCAGGGGAGAGGAGGGGGGGAGGTTAAGTGCGCAAGACGAAAGGAGCCATATCTGAAGGAGGAGTCCTCAGCCTTCCTCTCCACCTGCCCTGTCATTCAGGCAACCTTGGGTGGAAGACAGTGGGCTGCCAGTTATCCCTGGCAAGCCAATTAGAAAGCGCTCTCTGCTGGAGAGGGGAACTCGGCAGATGCTGGATGAATCCGTCGCACATTCCGGGATCTCCCAAGGACGCGGTGCCTTTGGGAAAGCGGGAATGGAAGAGCGGGAACGGAAGAGCGCGCCGGAGTGCGTTCATGCGCGTGAGGGTTCGCTGTTTGTGACGCCACTTCCGACCCGTTCGTCTTTTCCTTCTCTGATTCACGGGGAACGTCTTGAGACGTGGGTGTGAGGGGGAGGCCTCAGGAGCCTGACCTGATTGATGGTGGTCGTACTGCAGGCTGACCTTATTGCTTAGGTATACAGCAGAGGGCATTCAGAACAGATGGTGGTCTTGATATGCCACGGCATGTTAATGTTGACGCCTCGGGCTGTTTCGCTGAACAAAGACTGGGCGAGTCACTGTACAAGCAATACACACGACCTTGTGTTCTCCATGGGGGGTAAGTGTGCTGTCTGGTCACATGGAGAAAACAAACAAGCAGGACCGTAAGCACCGAGGCTAGCAGCTGCTAGAACCTTCTATGGGTTCGCAGCGTCAAGTAATGTCAAGCTCAACACATGTGCCTTTTAGTTGGGGGGTGGTTTTAACGTGTGGCAACATGGAAACATTGGGCACACGCCCCAGCGAAACACCTCTCTCCATTCAGGACAGGATGTGGGCTGTTATCTAAGAAGCCACAAGCACGTCGAAGCGGCCCTCGGGTGACATTTAGCATTTAGGGGGGAGCGCGTGAGGTGAAATTGTTTGCTCCTTTATCGATCTTTTCTCTTGTATCTGGGCTTGATTGTCGAGGCTCAGGGTTTCTAAATTGATCGAGATGCAGCCATGGGGCGAGCAAAGGACAGGAGAGGGGTCGGCATGGTCGCAATCAAGCAATTTTAGGTGCTTGATTGGATACTCAGCTGTGGTTAACCAGGAATGCAAATGCTAGGCCCACGCAGTAAAGCAGTGGCATGGGAGGAGAGGGGCTGTGTGCAGACGCCGTCGCACGACCGCATCGCTCGCACGACTACATCCCACGCACGACTACAGACACGCATGCACTCATAAATGCGCCTCTCAAACTTACATTTACACGAGCCATCAAACACCCCCGTCTCTCAAGGTCACATTGTTCCAGCTCCATATAACACAATAAAAACCGGGCAGAACCCGGCCATTCAGGAGGGTTCTTATGTGCGGGAGCAAATTCACCAGGGTGGCCTCAACACTGTTGTCTCCTTATTTACATTTGGGCTTTTTAATGAAAAACGGTGTCGGCTTCCCTAGTCGAGATATTGAGACAAATGGTTGTGTGGCCATGAAAGCTGCTACACTGATTAACGCGCCTGAGATGGTTTTTTATCTGTTGCTGTTTGATGTATGACATCTTTTTAAGGCACGGTCGAATGCAATCACAAGCTCTTTCATTGCACTGGGCCATAGACCGCTGGAGATTGCCTACTAGTTCCCAGGGGAGGCGATTCTTCAGAATATATTGACTGTTGGACAGTGAGTGCTTGTGTGTCTGTCTGTGTGTATGTGCATCGTGGCTGTGTGTGCGCCATAATGGAAAGAGAGCCACCCAGAGGGCAAAGGTCACGCGTCTTGTAAAAGCAAGACAGGAAATTTCATCCTCCCCCTCCCCCACGTAGTTCTCCGTGATATCTCGTCTCGGTCGTTGCGGCGTTGCTCTAGTCTCTGCAGGTCAACAGAGCTAACCCGCACGTAGGAACCAGCAGAGCAGACGTCTCACCCGCCACATTCTCAGCTTTCCCACAAAAGCTCCTTCTCGTCAGCCCACAGCTACTCCTTATAGGAAACCTTATCACAAGCTACGAATACTTTTCGTTGTTGTTGCTTTCTTGCTTTCCCGCTCCCCATAACCTTGGCTGCCGCTGTTCTGGATACGATCTTCCCTCGCTTAACCTCCAACTTCCTGTTAGCTGGTTAGCCTTTAGAATTGAGGCGTAAACGAAGGGCGCTCCTTTAAAGAGAAGTTGGCGGGAGGGGGAGGGGGGAAGAGGTTTGGAGTTTTCCCTCAGACCCGATTTCTTGGCAGGAAAGTGCTGCAGGCTCTGAATGTAACCTGGTCTATTGAATCAGAATGGAATGGCAGGGGCAGGTTAAGCCCAATGGTTGCCATTGTGGCTCTGCAGAATCTCCCCTGTGGCTGTCTTTCTCATCGCCTATCGTTACCCTGCCAGCAAGGTACTTCCTGCCTTCTCTCAGCCATGAAAGAGCTTCTCTCTCCACCCGGTCTGCCTCAGCACAGCGGTGCAGGCATGTGAGAGGGTGCTGCTGTGTGTGGCGCACACACGCACACACACACACACACACACACACACACACACACGAGTGCATGCGGGGGCATGTCTCATACAGACGCGCCGGGCGCCCAAGCGCATGGCCATTCACACGCAAACCCTTGCTGGCTGTTACATGAGCAATCCGCTTGAATGGCTGGAATTATTGAACACTTCTGATGTCTCTACTGGAACTTTCTGTTCGTTGGAGGCTTTGGTCCTACTCACTGTTGAAAGTTGCAGTTTTTAGATTAGGTATTAAAGAGTTGTTGAAGAGTTGGCCCACGAGGACATTGAGCATTTTTGCCTGTCCTGATTAATCTCCTAAAGCCTTTGACTAATTCGCGTGCATCGTGTGTCTGCGCCCCATTAATGGCGTCGGCTAAACAGTCTGATAATCAAACCCTTCCCGAAGCATCAGGAATCACACGTGGGCTGTGATTTCTGGCGGCTTTCTTAATCGATACCAGTATACGAGCACATTCGAAGCTTTTAGGGCACATCCATTATTCCAGTCCCAGGAGGGCTGGTCACAGACACACAGGGGTCATACCACTACACCACGCACCTCTCTTTTACGGGCTAGTGTTAGAACACACATGCCTGTATTTAACGGGTGAGAGGGGGAATCGGGGGAGAGGGGAGGGGGGGCGTGAAAGCATGCTGAACCTTCGACCCCCGGCATCCTCGCACCATGTCGCCAGTTAGCCTCCGTCAGACGTGAGACGACAACGGGGCCCCGCCCTTTTTAAAACACTGCCAAAATCATCCGCCCCCGAGGGAAAGCAAAAAAAGACCTTCCTCCCCCCAGCTTCTCCCCAGCAGCTCCCTCCCCACCATCAGCCCCCCCTTCCCCGCCCCGGGGGTGGATAATAAAGCTATAATCCTCTTATCTGGGTCTTGTTGCTGCCCTCACCCGCCGAACACCCCCCCCCCCCCCCCTCCCCCATCTCCCCTCTTCCCCACTGTGCTCAGTGGCACCTCCCTCTGGGGGCTCTCGGTTGGGTTCTGTAAAAAGGTGTCCAATCCCCCTCCGCTCCATCCCCCCTTCCTGTTGAGGCTGGCTATTTCTGTCGCCACCCTCCTCCAGGGACAGAGACAGGCCCTGCTAGAGACGGTCTTTTCGTCACAACCGCGGGAGACAGGATGGTGTAACACAAAGCTGCAGGGGTGCAGGGATGTGTATGATGATGATGATGTGGGGTGGGAGGGTTCAGGCTGGAGCTAACAATAGCCGCGATGCTATCGTTGCTATTCAGCATGCTCAGCATGGTAGCTCCTGCTGCTGTGGCCAAACAGGTCCTTAGCCTGTGGACAAGCTATGTCTGTACCTCAAACGCGGGGCCCTTAGTTACTCGTGAATAAAACATGGCGTGCCATCGCAAGCATGGGGATTGATGACATACATGCGCTTACAGTATGTGGCAACCGCTTTTTAGGAACGTGCCAACCGCCTGCTCATTTGCGTCGGCTTTGTCCTCATGAATAATCCACGAGAGCAAACATTGCCGTCTACGTGCCGTAGAGGCAGGCGCCATCTCAGAAAGCCCGCAACAAGCCACGCTTCCTAACCCCAAAACCCCGTTCACCCTGCGAACCAACATCTCTCCCCACTACCCAACCCATGATAAAGGTTGCGCTTCCCATCACCACGCCCCCCCTCCCTTCTCCCACGCACCTCGCCCAAACGCCCACCCTCCCGTCCCTCCCCCTTTTACGCTAACGTGTGTTTATATTACCTTGCTATGATGACAGGTTGCAAGGAACACCCTGCCTTGGCGTGATGAAGGGTTGAGACAGCCGCCGTGACGCTGCCATGGTTAACACTGTTGGCTGGGAAAGCCTGTCTCTAAGGGCCCCCATCGTGTTATGCAGCAGGCCCCGACAGGTGATAACTAGTCCTGTTGGGTGGAGAAGCACACGCCGCCTCAGCCTAAGGCCCCGTCAAGCTGCGAGGCGCACTTTTCTGTTCCTCTCGCATGTCTCTGACCTACATACCGCATTGAGATAGCGTGTGTTTATAGCGTGCACCATTTCCCCTACCTGTTAGAGATGCATTTCTTTCATTTGTAATGAGATTTGGATATTCAGTTTGCCCACTATTGGGCTCAATGACGTGCAGCCCTATCATAGCATTTATATACATATACAATTTCAATCCTATCATATCTACACTACTGCAAGGCTTATGGATTAGTGGCTGTTTCTAGATCAGACTCCATCCTCCAATCTCCCTCAGTTTATACCACGAGTCCCCACAATGCCTTGCACATCTTGTGCTTAACTGGGAGTGGATGTAGTCGTCCTAATATAATCCCAAACTGACAGGCACGGTAATGGCGAGGGGGAAATTGGAATGAAGGCTACTGATCACGGCATTGTCAACGGCCAACCTCAGAATGGGTTCATGTCACATGTTGTACCATTGCACCAGTGCCAGCCAGTTGGGAACACTGACTGTCTACCTGGTGATATTGGGTTGCTGCCTTTCAACTCATGGTAGGGGACAAATCCAAATGCGGTGAACCTTGACTTTACAAATGGGGAGGGTTGGTTAACACAGAATGTTCCCTTTTTGTTAGTGCTTGAAGACCTGCTATTGAATTTGTAGATAATCTGGCAAGGATGAAAAGCTGTCTGATCATAAGGCTATTAGCTGCATCCCTGCTAGTCTTTCAAGTGGATTTTGTCTCCCCTTCTCTGTTCTCCTTAAGTGCATTCAGATTGAATGCCGGGAGATACGCATCTTTAAATAGAGCTGTGGGCGTGAGCAAGAGAGAAATATAAAGGGGGGGGAAAAAAAGATACGCCATAAAAACAAGTTGATCTTTGATGTTTGCGTTTTACTTACTCCTTCAAGAGAGGCCTTGATGAGATTCCAAGATCGATAAATCGCGAGGGACTTGGCGAGATCAAAAAGAGGACCGCCCCGCTTCGAGTTCTCCTCGCTCGGTTCCTCGGGTTCCTCCCGTGTTGTTATAGCGTGCGCTGTACTTCAGGAGTGTGCCGCGGTGCGCTGGCGGACGCGCAATGTTCGGCGTGCCCGGAGGCCTTTTTGAGAAAACATAATGATTACTCTTAAATGAGAGCCCCTCGCGGGGAGGATAGAGTAGGGCTGCGGCTGGAAAATGATGTTCCCCGCACGATTACACCTTCTGTAGAAAGACTGGGTAGGATTTCTCCTCATGGCACAAACAATGTCGGACGGGTGGAGGAGAGCCAAATGGAGGTTTTCTCCTCTCTTGAGTGCTTTGGGCCCAAACACTGATGAATATTATTTCTAATCAAAGACACAGATAACGTAATACTCTTCACAAAGTAGCCACCCACGCATTGGACTACAGCGTGTATGCTTCTGATTGGGGCCCTCAACGTTTTATCGTTGACTGCTTTTTTCCCCTGTCTTTGGCAAGCTCCAATCGCACAATTAGATGCATCAGCATTCAGGGTGGACAGATGGGTGAGTTCATTCCTCCTATGGGTTTTATTTATGTGTTTATTCCACTCAGATTAAGGCCAGATTTCTCCTTCTCTCCTTCCCTTTAACATCTTTGGATCGGACCTTGTGAGAGGGAGGGAGGAGGTGGCCTTCAAAAAAAAAATTTTTAAGGCTCCACGGCATTTATTTATTTTTTGCCTGAATTTGATCCCTTATTACATAAACATTGCCCTATGAAAGCTAATTTCCGCCGGTTTTGGGGGCAATCGGCTCATCGCTTCTCTAAGTCCCCAGTGAGAAGCCGGATTGCCCCTAATGGGGGCTGATGCTCTGATTCCAGAGTGCAGCGAGGGCTTGGAGATTTGCTGTTGAGAATGCTGGGTGGGGGCAAGAAGTGTTATGAGGCTGGGGCAAGCCATGGCTGGGCACAGTATAGAAAGGGCTGGCTTGCTGAGAGAGAGTGTATTTTAGGATTTAGGTGGCTCGTGGGTGCAGATTTCTTTCTGAGGTTGGGGTTGGTCTGGACTTGCTTTAGGACAAAGAATTTAGGACTGATTATGTACTCTACTGGGAGTGTGGATTAAGTGTCGTTTGAGGTTGGTTAAAGAGTTTAGATATTGACTGCCAACCACGCAGTGCAAGACGTCTTCGTTCAGATAGACATTTCGAAAACCCTACAGACGCCCAATCCCTCTACCTCACAAAGCTTAGGTATGACGTTGCTTGCTGCGAGCAAAGGCGTTAACCTCTGAAGAGCTCGTCTGAACAACAGCGAGATGTTTGCTGGTAGAACCCTCACTTGAAAGCTCTGGGGGCCAAGTGGGAGCATCTAAATCCCCTTGCCTCCCAGCTCTCTGGGAAACCCCCCCCACCCCACAAAAAGGGTGTGGGAACAGCATTTCCTTGCCAACCCTCCCAACACACACACACACCCATGCCGGCTGGATCCGGTTGATGAGGCCACCGGCACTGCCTCTGGTGTTTCAAGTCTGATTAAGCTTCTGATTCGGTTAATCCAGCTATGCTTCCGCAGCAAAAACAACGAGGCAAAACACATCCCCTCAGGAAATCTGAAAACACCAGAGGCTTGCTATCGCAACCCCAGCTAGCCCCCTCCATCATTATCTCTCCGACGGCTGTAAGCAGGGAGGGGTGTGACCTCACACACCCACACCTGGGAGGTGTATTGTGGGAGTTGAATGCTGAAAAGGGACATCCGCTTATGGTGTTTTTGTATGGTGTATTTTCCCCCCCCCTCTTCGCTCCCCAAACCTAATTGATTCTAAAAGAGTATTTTCCTCCAGAATGTGCCCGCTGTTAAAAGGCAAAGACCACAGCTAATAAAGTGTAGGTTGGAGAAACATTATTTCTTGTTAGGCCGTGCAACAATAGAATGCATTTCCTGATTTATCGCTGGAGTGCAAGGGATGAATGGAGCCAGTTAATGAAGGTCAAACGACAACACACCCTTCCCCGGGTTCATTGTGAGGTTGAGTCTATTAAACTGCATCCTCCTGATCTCATTTATTTAGCGGGCTGTTTAATGAACGGAAGACATTTACTCCACACTGTGTCTGTTCTTTCGGATTATGTTTTTGTAATGAGTTCCTACCTAATTAACTTTTTTTTCTCATCCCACAGAAACCAGTAAATAGACTGCATTGATGGAGTGTGAGCAAACTTCAGAGACAATTTAGTACACTAATTAAAGCTTTATTGAATGTTAATAAGCAGGTGTTATATACCATAGGTAACCTGCCGCCTCTGACTGCCTGACATTAAATTGTTTGGTTTCTAAGAACAAATGAAGTGAAAAAGTGAATCGTGAGTTAGCTTGTATAGATACTTTAGCGGAAGCAACATCCATTTTGAGGGCTCCAACGCCCGATTTGATGTTCAGAGGAGCTTAGAACATTGAAGAGTGATTTGTTTTCATATCTCAGCTTTTACTTAAACCAAACATCCTTAACTTTGTATTGTCCTTTCGCCTCCATCCTAACCAGTTGTTCCTGCCTCTCTTAACACCAGCCTCCCAGCGAAGGTTGCGCATTTAAAACACCGATCGCCACTCTCTCAGGAGAGATATTTAAATCCATCACGTCTTCCGGGCACAACAAGAAATGAGTACAATTAACCAAGGACCTGACTCATCTCCATCTGAATGACGGGCCTCGCAGTGGAACTCTCGAGAAAAACGCGGCTCGCATCTCAAGAAGTGGCGGCGTCGGAATGAGGTTTAGAAATAAAACGGCCTCGTAGATCAATTACACCTGGAGGAAACTCTTGCATCCCCCCCCCCTGGGCGGAGTACTGGCCGGGCACCGGGCGACCAACGCCATTACTCAAAGGGATGGTGTGACACAGCGCTGATTAAATATCGCACCTCTCAACCACGCTGTTTCGCGTTACGCTGGGCACCTTGGTAAATGGGCCTACATTTTTAATTTGCTCAATAATGGAGATCCCATCTTTGGAGGATAGCATAGCTGTTATTTATTTAAGAGGACCCCCTGCAGAGGGGAAGTTATTTTAGAGGCAGGAAGTTGAGGGAAAGTTTCCGTTGCATTATTTTTGCTCACCACAGGGGTTTTGTTGATGTTGATGAGTAGCAAGGGTCGCTGGCTACTTACCAATGGGTGGATACCCGACGGGGACCTTGTATTTACTTTTTAAGATCGGCTTTACAGTATTTGATTCTACGACTACTATTTGATTCAAGATTTAAAACGACAATTTAGAAAGAAAAAGGTCACATTTACCATAAAGCCTAGATACTATCATGTACCCAATCCAAATTTGAATACATTTCAATTGCAAGTGTACTCAAACAAGGAATTTATTTGTTTTTTGTTGTTTAGTGTGGACTTGCTTGAAGAGTAAAGGTCACTTTTACCATAAAACATGGGTGCTATTATCAGCACTTGACATAAAGAGGAACCCTGCTCAACTCGTCTTTTTCATCTCTGAAATCAGTCCAACAGAGTACAGCTCCTTAACTTCCAAATGCAGAGCTTAAACTTTCTTGATCCACCTAATGTCCCACAAGTCGCTGCTATTGTCAACTTAATCAAGTCAGCTGGAGTTAGCACTGATGAGGGTCTGTTTTCTGTGTTCTTAGTGCTCTGGTGGGGGACTTTATTTACCAAGCAGTGCCACGCACGCGATGATCAGCAAGTCATTTATTAAATTTGCCATCAAAGCTGCCACTTATCCACAGTGGGGAGGCCAGTGGAGGGTGGTGGCGCGCTATCATGCAGCTCATCCTTAATGAGAGCGGATTAGAAGGGATGATCCAGGCTTTAGGAAGCCCTGGTCCAGGGTTGGGGAGGTCAAAGTCAGTCCGGAATTCCATGCCGCAAATCCCTACACCAGTAGATAATAGTAATAATAAACGAAATGACTCCGGCTCCGGCCCCTCCCCTTCACCACCCGTTCCCACCCCACTGCCAATCAGCATGCGGCAAATCTGCCCCCCCCCATCATCTACCCCCCGATGAGCATAAGCAGCGATTATATTTCTACGCTTATTTATTCATTCACTTAATTATTTAAAAGCCGTTGTGTGTGAGGAGATACAAAAAATTAAACATGTCCCCAACCCAGTGGATTTCCCAACCACCAAAATATGAACATTTGTAATTCTAAACAACCTTAACTTCGTATTAGCAGCAGACTGGATCATTGCGTAGACCAACTGAAAGGTTCATACGATTGAAGTTACAGTTTTGTGTGTTAAATGTGCCGTTGTAAATAGCAAATCATGGACGTTTTCTCTAAATCATACAATTTTCACATGCTTTCACATCTGGAAGGATACAGTCGTCCAGCAAAATTGCATTCTTCTTCTCTCACCAGAGCTGAGGTGAACATTTATATGACAGAGACCTTCTTCATCTATAATATACCAATGACTTATGTTCCAATTGCGGCCATTGACCGAGTTTACTATCTTATTTTTCTTACCCTCGCTCTCCAATATTGATGAGTACCATCTCTTTTCCCAAACAAGTAATCTGGAGATTTACAGCATAACATAAAGACGTGATAGTGATATCTTAGCTTTTCCCAGAGAAATATGGGCTGTCGTCTGTACAGTAGAAGCCGACCAGTTGCGACTGGCCGCGCGGCTTGTAAAATGTGAGAAAGTGTGGGAGCAGGACAGAACGGTCTGAGCAGTCGTTGTTTGAGATGATTTATAGTAATTAATCCCGTGTCCAGTTCCCGCTAGCTAGGACACATCTGTGACCAAAGGCTATCTTCCAATCCAATGTCACCATTGCCCCACTGAAGGACAACAGAGATTTACTCGCTGTGCTAGCGCATTCACCACCCAAACATTGAGTGTGTAAGAGGTTAGCGTGTGTGGAGGGATGGCCCAGGTGGTGCAGAAGGAAGGCCTATTTGATTATTCCAGACGTATCATCAGCATTAATTCAAGCTCTTATAATAACGTTATTTATTGCAATATTAATATTCATATCGACATTGACGGTGTCAGATTTAGTGATTTAGCAAGTGAGAGCTGGATCTTTAGAAGGGGCAGGTAGACTAATTGAATACCCCTCCCCCACCCCACCACCGCCATATCCCCCTCCCACACACACACACACACACACACCAGCTCCACCTTCTCCAGAGCTAGCGGCTGCAGCCTAAACCAGGAGAGACGTGCAGGAGAGACAGGAGGTGGGGGGGGGGGGGGGGGGACACAACACTGCCTGAGAGAACCCAGCGGTAATTATAATTCGGCTTCGCTGAGAGCCAGCTAATATAATGGGCGCTGTCGCACTTATCAGGGCAAAACAGGCCACCGTAATGAAACTTGAGTCCGAGGGGCAGCCGCTGCTTTTGCGGCTTGTCTGGGGAGCCGCGCGCAGAGAGGAGGGTAGGGATGACAAAGGCTCTGGGATTGAACCGCCTTCTGTTTTTAATCTGATGGTTTTGAATGTGTCCCCCCCCCCCCCCCTATTGGGGTTGGTAGAAGTTAAGGCACTGTCTTTGAGGAGAAATAGGAATTCAGTTCTCTCCGTTGCTTGACAGAATAAGAGAACCGAGAGTCCGAACATCGAAGGGGATGTTACGTGCAATGCTGTTAACGCCCATCAGGTGTGGACAGTAGAATTATTTCCCTTTCGTTGTGGGGCTGACACAACATTGGGTTACATATGCAAAGCTCATACAATTCTAGTTAATTCCATTGTCTCTCATCTGTGACATTAGTCGAAATTTCCAGTTGCATTGGTTTGGAATATATGTACTTTTTGCTGTCCATGCAGCAGATTAGTTGGTTTTCATTTTTCAAGACCTGCACTTCACTTCACTAAAAAATACCCCACCCCCCAGACTTAATTCGTTCTCGTCTGAAACGTAGCTTTTCATTCAGTCGAAAGGCCTTGGCCGAATCCCAAAAGTTCTGTGAATGTCATTGGACTGCTTTTTGAGACAGCTGGGCACATTCAGACATTACGTTTCCATGGCATTTAGATATGATTTTTTGTTGACAACACTTCTGCATGTAAACTAAACTAAAGTACCTTTGTACTACAGTCTACCCTCAAGTGCTCAAGTATTGCCTCACTAGCTCGCAGATCTGACTTATTCACAGTATTTCCGCAACTAAGACTGAAAATAAAGAAAGGAACTACATCTGCCTGTGACTATGTCTACCTTGTTTAAATGGATTCATGTGTGCGTTTCATCGTAACTTGTGGAGAGAGAGAGATGGCGGTGAGGAGAGGAGAGAGGGGGGATGAGTTACTGACCTTCCCCTCGGGCAGACAATGGATGACTGCCAAGAGCAGAGATCCACTATCTGTCAAATATATTAGAGGAGCTTAGGTGAGCTTTCTCTCTCTCTATCACACACACACACTCTCACTCTCACTTTCACTCTTTCTCTCTCTCTCTCTCTCTCTCTCTCTCTCTCACTCACAGACACACACTCTCTTGCTCTTTCTCTCTCTTTCTCTCTCCCTCTCTCTCTCACACGCACACACACACTCACTCTTTCTCTCTCTCTCTTTTTCTCGGCCCCTCTCTTTTTCCCTCTTTCTCTCCGTCTTTCTCCCTGCCTTTGTTTCTGTCCATCTCTCATGCTATGGTAGAGGACCTGTTTTAATTGCTTTAGCAGCACCAGAATTGGGTTATGCCCTCAAAACATCTGACGACGAGGTATGAGAGCGTGGGGGTTCACACAAGGTGAGCAGGTATGATGAGACACCGGGTGTTACAGGTTTCCATGGCAATGTCCTTATCGAGTGACAACATGCGAACAAGGGCCGGCTCTTCATTTAGCAACCCTCTTTGCCATGATTTGTATTGTAACCAAATAGACAGATGATGTATACTGGAACGCCAAACACAAACATACTGTGGCATTTTCCAAAGTCTCATTTCCTAAGATGTTTGTTAAAAGGAATCTTGTTTAACAATCATAACTCCTGTTGACATTTGTCGATATTTGAGTTTGTCACCGTATGATGCCAAGCGCATGTTTATGCTGAACGTAATGTCCTTTTAACAAAGGGCCATCACATTACATGGTGGGGGGAAAAAACTGTTTAAAGGAAAGAGACCTTTTCACCGCGAATATGTTTTCATCCTTTTTCCACCACCGCCTGATTTACAATGCACCATGATGCTAGGCCATCTGGCTCAGCAGTGACTAAACTTCATGCCAATATGTTGCAGGGTCATGAGAAAAACAAACCGGAGCTTCTTTCCACATGAGTGGAACGGTGGCCTCGCCCTCCTCCAGTCCGAAAACATGTTTACCCATCACCACCCCAGCGACAGATAACCCTTCAAAATACCCCATTTTGACAAGGCGCGCCTCAAAGCCGCCAGGTAGTTGTTTAAGGTTAGCTTTCCGTGAAGTTCCCTAGCCTGCTAGCCTGTTAGCCTGCATGCTAACTAGCCCATGTTACGCTGTCTTCAGGCTGATTAATGGTGAAGCCTCCAGCCAAGGGAGTGTCTCATGGCGACGGGGGGAGCGGTAGTGCAACAGCGTGTGTGCGGAGAATAAATTCTGTACGTTAAACAAATTCCCTATGTGCCCATCTTGGCAGCAGAGTGTCTACAAAGGGGGGAAGGGTGTGCATGTGTCATGAGGGGGCTGGAGGGGATTGGAGGGGGGCACTGCAGCCCACAGTCTTCACCTCCGTCGACACACACACACACACACACACACGGTCTTAAATAAACTTGAAAGTAAAGCAAACACGTACACACTTTGACCCACACGCGCATCTGCGAGCGCATCCGATCCCGCAGTAGCTCCGGTTGGCCAAGGGCCGGGATTCAAATGCCCTGTCAAAACGAGGAGTCACGTGAGTCTGCAGTGTGGTTGCCGGGGTAACCATGCCCCAAGAGGAGGCCTGGGGCCTTCCCATGGGCAAGGCCCCGAGAGATCAGGGAAGAGAGGGAGGAGAGGAGGACGAGGATGAGGCCTGGAGAGGAGCCGAAGTTGTAAAAAAAAGGAGTTTAAGAACAGATAGGGAGATAAGGGGTGAAACGGGCACTCTGCTGCTGGCAAAGTGACAGTAAACAGAACACATTGAGAGGGCTCCCCGGAGGGAGGGGGGAGGGGGAGGGGGGAGGGGGAGGGAATGGTTGAGGTGTTCGGGTTGAGAATCGTCTGTCGTAACGCTTTTCATCATAATACCTAGAGATCCAGAGCTCTGGTAATGATGAGATGATCTGACCTATGGTCAAGAGAACTCACTTCACCTCTACCCCTCCCGTGGGTCAAGCGGCCAAACTTGCTACCTGGCTCCAGAGGGAGCAAGACTGAATATTGAGTGCAGAAAAATGCATGTTCATGCACACATGTGCTCTCTCTCTCTCCCTCCCTCTCTCTTTTTCCCACAACTGATACACTACACACCACGCCTGCCAGAGCGTCTGCGAAGCCAGCCCACGTCGATTATAGGATGGTTGAAGGACGAAAATGATCAAAAAAGCCTATGCCAACGTGGTGTTTACTGTATCATGCAGATTCGAGCTCCAATGTTCTTCTCCCGCATGAAATCAGCAGGAGATACCGTCTCCTAGCCTCGAGAGCGTACCACTAGAAGAACAACAACATTAGACAAACCGCTGCAAGAAAAGCGTCAAAAGGATGGAGAGGCAAAAGACAAAAAAGAAAGAAAGAAAGAAAGAAAGAAAGGAAGAGAGAGAGAGAGAGAAAGAGAGCATGCAAGTGTGAGGAGAGAGCGAGCGAAGCGGAGACTGAAGATATGAAGCTAAAGGGCTTTTGAAGACAACAGAGCGGTAAGTGGTCACTAAACTTTGTATGGGGTTTCTCTCCCAATACCACTGGACACTTGTCGTTTTGTCCTTGAATTCCCTTAGCCCGTATCTATAATAGTAAACATTTTAGGGTGACGACAATAATCAGGGACAACAATAACTAACGCAAGCCCACCACGCCCCATTCATATAGTTATGCATCTAGAGCATGTATATATATTACCTACAATTGCATGCTTCTGTACTATAAATATTTGATTATATTTCGAGCCACAGTTAACACAGGTTTTCATTGTCTTACATTAGTAGGTCCTCGGGCCCCACTGTCCTGAATGTTCTAGATGTTTCCCTGCTCCAACACACCTGATTCGAACGAATGGGCGATTCAATCTCCGCGGAAGCCTGATAACGAACATGAACTTGAATCAGGTGTGTTGGAGCATAGAAACAGCCAGAAGGTGGAGGGCATCAGGACCCGAGGAACAGCGTCGAGAAACATGGTGCTGAAAGCACAACCTCGACGAGGTACCATCGATTTCCTTGCCAGGCTACGATAAGATTCTGGCAACACTCTGGTTTGTGTGTCTTGTGTTGGCCAGGCCCATCAATATTGACAACTGACGCCCGCTGAAAGAAAGCCATCATCATCATCTACTTGTCAAATCAGGTTAAAACTGATGCCTGTTTACCTCATCTACATTCAGTCTTACACTACGACAATTCCAAGTTTGGGAATTGTTAATATTAGAGAAGGAGACAAACTCTCTCCGCTCGGTCAATCCATACATCTGTTTTGAGTTACCTTTTTTTGATTATTTTCTTTTTTTTCCGCGATGGATGCTTCCATTTTGTTGCTACGCCGACTGCACGCACGCACTCGCTGACGTTTGACATGCCTTTGGTACGCCTGTTATTTACGAGATGCTTCCGAGAAGAGTTGCCACCCTCCTGACAGGTGGGGAGGCCAGCGGCGCCAGCGTGAGCATGCAACAGCCTTCTGTCCGCAAAAGCTACAGACCGCGCCTCGATGCCGCCTTTAGGGCACCGCAGATAGACGGATATTAAGCAAGCAGTTGCGCTCAGCATATTGAGGGAGATGACACTACGGGCACTCAATGACCTGCTTCAGTTGACTGTGAAAGTGGAGAATCGAGGACTGGCACATCTGGCCGCCCCCTAAAGCAGGATTGCAGAGACAGGAAGCAGAGCCTGCCTGTCACACGATCACTGTCAATTTTGCTGTTTTAATTGCGGGCGTGTAGCAAAGGACTCTCTTAGGCGGGCTTTATCCAGCTATGTTNTGGTGGGGGTGGTGGTGGTGGGGAGCTTGACTGGGTGATTCCCTGAGGAGATGGAACGTGTGGACAAGCAACGATCTGGCCTCGCTACAGTTGGGTTAGCTTCACTCGGGATGAAGCAAGCCTTGGTTAGAAGGCTTCTACCATGTTAGCGAGGCAATTAAGCAAAGCTTTATTAATCTTTACAGCTAGCGTTGGAGGCGTTTTAGCGAGTCAGGCACTAGCATGGCCTGTGGTGCCTGACGGGGCTGTTAATGTGCCTGCGAGTGCTGCCCTATGTGCTATGGGCCATGCGCTTTGCTGCGCTAGCTTGCGGTATGCTTTCCCAGTAATACACATCATAAAAAGAGAGGCCATGAATTAGCATTATTCAATTATAAACGCTCCAATTATTTACGGCTGTATTTAAAGAAATGTAAATGAAGCTCAAGTCTTGAGGTAATGAATTTGATTACACCGGCGTATGTCATTTCATGGTATTTCAGAATCAAAGGTTTTGTTTCAGTACGTCTCGGTCGCGGAGTTTGGTTAAGCAATATGTCACATTCTGAAGTTCTTTTCTGCGTGTAAATTATGTTCAGGTCTTCGGGATGTGCGACTACGATTTGTTTTGTTTTGGCATTTTCTGGCTTATAGGTCTTATATTCCCGGCTTGGTACACTGCCAAGAATTCATTCTTAATGGTTATATGGTTCCAGTCAAGCATCAACTTTGATAGCAAGTCAAATTAAAACACTACAACCGCTAATTTCACAGCCCCTGAAACCAACAACCCTCCAAAAAATGACTTTGGTCACAGACGTTGTTGCGTAACTCATAAGCCCACCCCTCCATTTTGAGGGAGGTGACTGACTAAACATCGATGTGGGCTTTTCAACGGTTGCTTTGGAGATGCTATCTTCCCTCTATTAATACGCCCAGTGCAGCATGGCCTGAGGGCCATGCCTAATCCTAAGCAGGCCAGAGAGAATGTTCCGGCTCGGGCTTGCCAGCCTCACTTAGAACCTGGTTGAGAGCACAGTGCTGTGTGGGCAAATCCTTTCTCTCCTATGCTGGGCACTGCATAAACATCACTCAGAGATGCCATGGAGACAGACAGCCCCCGAAGACCAGCCTTTGGGCATGGATGGGTTAAATTTAGCATCTATTTCCATTGACTCTCATCAACTGTCTGCTGTGAATGTGTTATGGTGTGTGTGTGTAGGTGGGTAATCATTTTTGTCGTAGGGTAACTACTTCAGTGGAGTGCGTGAGTGAAGGAGTCGTCGAGTGTTTGTGTTCAAACCAAACAGCCGCTCGCACACACCCGACGCCTCTTCTGTTCGAAGGGGTGAGGGGAGAATGCGCTGGAATGGGTCTCTGTCAGTGGCAGAACTGTATTTACTCTGCACCGTGGCGGTACTTTGACCTCCCGACCTCTCCCCTGTGTAAACACAGCACTGCTGCACCCTCTAGCACTACCCTCCCCCCCATCACCTTTTAAGGAAGACGCAGCTAACCAGCCAGCCAGTGAGCCAGCCAGTCAGTCAATTCAGTCTGCCAGAGAGCCAACGGCCTGGAGAGAACATATCCCTGGCTTCACTCATCACTCTCGTCCTCACTGAGGTGTGTGGGAACAACAGACTACTCTCTCTCTCTCTCTTGCTCTCTCGCACATTATCTTTCGCTCCCATTCCCTCCATCTCTATCTCTCTTGCTCTCTCAGACACACAAACACACAATCGTTCTGTTTCTCAGTGTCTACCTCCCTTTTGTCGTACTTCAGACCTGCTTACTTGGACGAGTTCCATCGCGTTCGCCAGCGCGCGTACGAATGCCGAGACGGTCGGTGGAGCAAATGGACGGGGAGTGCGAGAATGAGTCACGGAGAGAGCGAGAAAGTGGAGCGAGGGAAATCGGTTACGGAACTGCACAATGTTAATGGCTTCCTGTAGGCTATCTTGCAACTTGTCAGTCGATCATTATCAACCAATTACAATAATCCCTTGAGAGCACCGCTTCCTGTATCACCGCCATATCCCTTGACCAGAGGCGGAGTCAAGGGATAGAGGGTTCTGAGGACCATACCTAGAAGGACAGTGAGCATGTGTGAATTAGGAGGATGAAATACTGGCAGTATGAATGAAAAATCAGTCAATGAATGGCCCCAACCCTAGAAAAAGGACATGGGTTAGAGTTGAGCTGCTGTATACAAAGACTGTCACAATATCCCATCCCCAGGGCACAGAAACAGGAGACAGAACATCATAACGTTTTTTAAAGAAAAACAGCCCTCCCACATGGCCCCACACCATCTCTCCACTCCTCCCTCCGTTCATCCCTTCATCCCTCTGTTCCTCATTTCGCTTGTGTATCAAGGTAATGAATTCATAATCTCCGTCGAGCCCCTTTGTAGATCTCTATCGCTGGGGAGATAAGAGAGCATCATTCCGCTCTAATAGCTGTCAGTCTGCGCTTCTTCCTGCTGCTGGCGCTCTGGATGGGAAATCCCACCACCACTTCTGTCGCCCAGGCCCAGCCCCAGGCCCAGGCCCAGGACCCGGCCCAGGCCCAGCCCCAGCCCCAGACCCAGCCCCAGCCCCAGCCCCAGCCCCAGCCCCAGCCCCAGCCTCATCCCAGCCAGCCGCTAAGTGCTGCGACCGCCACTCCCTTTGCAGAACATAACACGACGCAATAGTAGCGAGCCGTCGGGAGCTGCATGGTCACCCATGACAGCCGACTTTTGTGTCAGAAGAGAGAATATATTTGAGCGCTAAGTGTTGAGCTTGGCAGGGGCCCATCGGTGGTGGGGTGGGGGGGTTCCCTGGGGCAAACTACCAGGCCAAGTCTGACTGTGGATTTTTCTTTCCCTGTTTGCCGTGACCAGTGAGGAGCTACGCAAGCCGATCAATGTCTTCTCCGCGTCGCCGCCGCTCGAGGCGCCCTTTCTTCAATCCAACCGTACCTGACAAACACTCTGTCACAGGAGGAGTAAATAGCGAGGAGGGCTCAGAGACCTGGAGTAACTAAACTTGCGAAAGGTGCCTCTCAAGGGGTGGCCTGTCGGATGTGTTTTTAATTTTATTTTCCAGGGAGAAAAGATGTCCTCCGTTTAGAGCATGGTAGTAAGTGGCTGTCCCCTCCAGGGACAGCGAATGAGCGATGGCCTGCGACTATTAAAGATGATTGTGCAGTTTCCCCCAGGGTGACAGAGATGAACAGGGGCAGAGGTGGAAGTTGAGGGCATCTTTCATTTGCCCTACATTTTAGTGTCAGACACCAAATGAAATGTGAGGAGAAGGGAACTTTTTGCCCGCATTTTTCTTGGCCCGCTTGGCCTTGAAGAAGGGCTTACCGCTATGATGTCGCTGAGAAATCTCATTCCAATAATATACATTTATGTATCTATCATGTATGCCCGTCGTGTACATGTTGGTTCAAAAGCTAGAGGCATGGCTATCTTACAGCTCCAGGAACGCGCATGCACTTACGTGGCTTCTGCGAACACCTGCAAACACAGCGGGGAGGGGGCGGTGTGAGTTCGAAGAGACGCGAACACCAATTGTTGAGCAGTCTCATTATTCCGTTATAAATTTCAGATGTCGAGTAGTACGTGCGCTTTCCAATCCCCCCCACCACTACTAACCTTGGCCATTGAGCTACATTTCCTTACCCAAGTAAAATTTACCATGTCAAGTCCCAAGTCACTAAGAGAGAAGCGGTGTGTGTCATTGAATATTCATTGCTCTGATTAAATTAGGCAACTGTGAATAAGAGGCATATGGGGGTGGAGGGAAATCAACATTCAATAATACCGTTTTATTTTGCGATTTAAATCGATTTGGTCCGATACCTTCTTTTGCTGTGTTACCCGTCACACCGGGTTTGGAAGCAGGCGATGACAAGCTTGCTGTTGTCGCCTGCCGTGTATCAGAGGAGAAGCACACTTAAGAAATAGGTCTATAAATTGCCTGCCCTTACCCATTAGGGCTTGAGACTTGTGAAAAGTTTACCTCACATATTCCCCTCCAAATTGGGTAACTGGTTTCAAAGTGTTTCATCTATTTGCCGCTCTAAAATTTGGAACAAATGGATTAAAGATGATTTTTGTCCCGTAAAAGTATATTAGCAGCTACGGTTGTAAAAGATTTGTTTTTTCAAACGGTCATTCGGTGTTGCCAACCCACTTTTGGTAGTGTACTGTATAATAAAACTACAGTGTCATTATTTACACTATGCAGCCAATACAATTTAAATCAAATATACCTGCTGACGTTTAGGTTGGGAAACTTTAGGGAGTTTTTTCTCAATGCAAACATGGCATCAAATCAAATGAGCCGAATGAAGATCGATTAAAATAATCCCTTAAAACATTTCTCATGCGCTTCAAACTAAGCATGATTCGCTTTCCCTCTCCGACTACATCGCCTTCTCTGCATGGGGTCGAGTAAAGGTTTCAAATAACGTTCGACCCCAAATCCTCATCTGTTTCTACTCTGTAGTGTCATTCACAAGTGGATAGGCAGTCACGTGAGCGCCGAGAGGCAGTCTCCTTTTTTTTTTCGGGCAGCCAGGGGGGCACTCGACACCCGTCTCCCTACCCCCAGTCGAATGAGGTGGATTTAGGGAGAAAAGACTCGAAACCCTGGGACGCGAAGATAAACCACAGTGACAAATAGACACATTTGGAAATCGTCGCACGGCTTACTTGGATACTTTTGTTCTACCGTGGCGGTCCTCTACGTGCGAATTCATAAAAACGGAATATAACCTCACACGAACATGCCTGGTATTGGTGCGCTCTAGACATAAGCGCGTCTGCGCGGTGCCCTTGTACAGATTGGAATATTTGTTTTACCCTCTCGTGGGATACAAAATAACGGCTCTGGAAGAGGAAACGAAATTAAAACGAGTGCCCCGCATCTGCCCCCCATAAACTAACAAGTCGAAGGGGGCGGTTTTTTTCAAACATATCCTTCTCTCGCCAAGTAAGTTCTTTTATTTCTCTTTTCTAGTTTCAAAAAGCCTAAAATATTGGCTAGCATTCACAGATAGGTTTGATCAACAAATTGCTTTAACCATGTTCATTCTGATTGGCAATGTTGCGTTCTTGTCAGTCTAGACACCGTTACTTGTAGCTTAATCTTCGGTAGCCTTTGTTCACGCAACACAAACTATTGAAAATGGGGGCTTTTATCATGAGTTGAAACTGTTAAAAAAAGATCGAGGTTATACGAACACTTCCAACCTGCAGTCGTGAAGACCACTCGATCGGTTCCTTTGTTTAATTGTGCAGATCGGTTACTTTTTTCCTGCAACAGGCAAATCTCCGAAGTTCTCTTCACAGGCGTCTACGCTTTATAATTCAGCTACCCCATAAGGCCTACCTAGCCGAAATTCTAATGAATAGTCTTTTCCACAATTGCGTAGAAAAGAGTGTACAGAATAGTCTATTTAAATGGTTGGTTTGGTGTATGTAGCCTACCCAAATATTGACTTATGAGCCCTGGTCATATAGGCTGCACTGCAGTCCACTTTGAGTCGAGTTGTTCGAAGAGAATGAGACTACTGCGGATCAGCTATTCGACGAACAACACGGTATGGCAGTGCGTCAGCAATCCATTTGAAATTAGTCAATCAAAGCCATCGCTTCATTTATTGGTTTATTCATCTATGGGCTACTTCGCCTCATCAGCTTCGTTAAGCGTTGAAGAGAGGTGAATTTTCATAAGCCTATTTCATGCTGTGTGGAAAAGTGCAGGCACATTAAGTTCCTCCAAGTGTTTGCTGAATGCTTCGGTTTGCGATGT
The DNA here is from genome assembly GCA_036571765.1 of Plecoglossus altivelis. Classification (NCBI taxonomy): domain Eukaryota; kingdom Metazoa; phylum Chordata; class Actinopteri; order Osmeriformes; family Plecoglossidae; genus Plecoglossus; species Plecoglossus altivelis. Next base: position 5,687,799 of record BROE01000028.1, read on the forward strand.
GCGTTTGAGAAAACTTCTTTTTTTTAGCTGATTAAGCTGCCAAAGTAGGGGTTATTTTACAATTTTGTTAATGTATTTCCAATTCGTTTCCTTTAGTTATTGCCAGTAGGTATTCGAAACCAATAAGACAAGTTGCTGATAGTTACGCAGACCAAAGAGGCAAACATGTCTGATTGGCACGAATCCGAATATTGAAAGGAATTTATTTTACAATGAGAAATAAAGTGTGGTTGCTCAAAAGAGTCTGGAACAGTCTAGAAAGAAATCTGGTAACGGTGTTTGTTTTCCCTGCATTCTGTTGCCGAAGGCTTGCCATTCATCTTGCGTTCGAAAATTGAGCAAACTCGAATAAATAAACTCATTTATAATGATGAGAACCACATGTTGATTGTCAGGAGTGAGAAAACGTCTCGTCCTTCAGAGTAATTGGGCAACACCTTGCACGTTGAGGGCCTCACGTCGACTGTGTCCAAGGTCCTTAATGTTGGTTTAATTGAACCATTTATCACAGCTGATCACCGTCAGATGCGAGGAATAATATTGAGGGGAAAATCCCAGCAAAGGCTGTAAGACTAACGCAGCTAACTGTGACTAGTGACTGTCGTAGATCTGTCACCGCTTCAGGAGAAATCCCAAATCAACGAAGCCCTGACTGACAAGCATGTAAGCAGCTGTAATGAATGGGCGCTTTAAAGCGATGTTTCCTCTGAAACTTTGTTTATTGAATAAACTTTTGATTTCCCACTAGCATTTTTTCCCGTACTCCGAAGGAAAGTTAATTGAATTGTGCCCCGGATATGATTTTTGTACCGAGGTCTTTGTAGGTGTCCTCCCAAGGGTTACAAAATTCATTTCCCAGCAATTATTACTTTCTGAGCTGTTTTCTTATTTCCCTTTACTTATCACTAGTGAGCTTTTTCTACATTCCAGAAAGGATCAAAAGAGGCGATTTAAGAGTGCCACAGGCCGTCTGTCAGAATAGTCATTTAACTCAGAGGGCTTGAAATGGAGTTTTTAAATCGTCTGCTCTCTGCTGGTGTTTGCTGTCTACTCTCTTGGAGTTCTGGCAGGTAATTACATTACATCGTGTAGGCCTATATATATTTCACCAACCGCTTTTTAATGATATTATAACTAAAGGTATCTATGTAGGGACTTAAACGGAGGCAGCTTACGCAAACCATTACCAATTGACCTACATATTTAAGTTCGCGAAGTATTTATACTTTGCGGTGGCCAGGCGTTTGCAATATTGAAATTAAATTCCGTGACCCAGATCTTTTAGCGCAGACAGCACAGACAACGTGAAGGGATATATACCACTGGGCCGGAGTGCACTGTCCTGTTGTAGACTACTGTCCTTGGCCAACCCACACCATATAACTATGGCCCACGCCTAAGTGGTTTAGGCAAAGACAATGACACAACAAAGAATATTAGGCAACAGGAGACAGACACACCTGCCCTACTATTTTTCCAAGCACTCCGGCAATTTGCAACGAGTCCTTTCCCGACCACCCAGCGCTGTGTAGATAGCGTTTTCGAAACCAAATGAGGGAGGGGGAGGGGGTGGGAGAAAAAATAATAATTACATCAAGGGCTTCGCAATTAGTCATATCGCTCTTGAGTGGCAGCCTCGATGGCGCCAAAGCGGCATAAATAGCAGTCGCTTCGGAGTTCCCGTGTTTCTGCTGTGACACGGAGAGGGGAGGGGGTTTGGGGATGTAGTGCTGTGAAGGGTGCCTTTACTCTACCCGCTAATTGTATTTATTCGTCTTAATTTGTTGGGAGTGCTAAATCGGTGCTCTTCAGCTGGCACCGGGTGCAATTTGTTTGGTGGGGAAAGTAGAGGCATTAATCTCTAAAATGCCCTTTTTCCTTTGATAACCTGAATGAGGCTATCACGGCGGCGGCTGTGGGCGCCTCGAGTGAGGCGAACGAGACCCCTTTTGTTGCAGTCAGCCAGGAGAACAAGAGCGCGGGCCTGTAGCTGTCTGTAGGAGCCTTTCAGATTGGGCCTTGTACATCATCTTGAAACGCCATCCAATACAACAAAGCCCGTGAACGTCCATCTTGGATCTAGGATGAACTCGCCGTCTATCTCGCTCAACTTGACGCCTTCCAGTTTGCCACCGCGGAGAAGGGATTGAAGGGTACGTGGGCACCGTTGACCGCTTTCTCAGACCTGCCGGCTGGCCCAGAGTTCAAACCATTTTGCAGACCTGCAACGGAAACAGCCGGAGGGCAGATGCATCTAAACTGAAGCTGTTTCCCAAATTCTATTTGCACAACGGATCCCTGAACTCTGTGGTCGGACCCGGAGCAAGCACAGCCCTCTTCCAGGGGGAAGGGAGCATGTTAGAGTCCATCTCTGGCCAGTTAAGGCATCATGTAATCATGTCTACCGCTCTTGCCAAGTCAAAGTCCATCTCACACTCAGCTTCCCGGACTGTTTGGCCAGGAGGACTCATAGGTTCAAAGTAACCCCCCCCCCTTCCAAAAACTAGCCATGCAGAGATTGATCAAACACAGGTCGTCACGTTGGACGCTAACCCCCCCCCCCACCACCACCAAGTCTGTTTGGCGGTTCTGTGGAAGCCATGACGCACCGTTGACGCCCGAGCCTCTCCCGTCCCTCAGGCACCACGTTCTACAGTGACGATCCACTCCAGCTACTTTGATGGTGTGTTGTTAATGGGTTTTACAATGGGAGAAGGCATGGGTAAACCCTTGTTGATGCCTGTTAATGCCCTCTTAATACCGTCACACACACACCCACACACACACTAAACACTCCTCCTGCTCTAGCTTTGCCTCCCATCTTTATGATTATGGAGTTAATACAAACTGGTGTTTCATGGCGAGTCGTAATTAACACCCTGTTTGGGGGTTGGCGAGGCAGCCGTGGTTTCCACCCCTCCCCCTGTCCCCTCTGGTTCCACCAGTGGGCTGCTCTCCAGCTTGTTATGACTGATTACCAGCTGCCGGCCCTGGATTGATGCAGTGTCCCTCGGGGCTGTCCTCGCAAACCAGGTCTGTCAGTAGGACAGCCCCACCTTGGAGTTTACAACCCATGTGAGGTTTCGGACACCCTGTTGCCATGTCCCGACCCTGGGGGTGGATGGAGATAGGTCCCCGAAGCAGAGTTTATCCTCCGCTGAGGGTCTACGGCTTGGTCGTTAAGGTTTCCTCTTGACCAATGGGCAGACAGCGTTTGTGTGTCACACCGTCCTAGATAGTCCATGTGTTCTCTTGAACCGAATGACCGAATTGGAATTCTTTATGGAAGATTTTTTATATATATAGATGTCTCCTGACTTGTGAAAAGAGGAATTCGGAGATATTTTGATGCTGTCTTGAAACTCAGACATCATGTGGAAGCCCGTTATTACCTCAGGCCTCTAGGCAGTCAAATTATAGGCTACTAGGTTGCGTCTGTGCAACTCTGTGGCCTTATTATCCTTAACAAATAGGCCTAGTTGCGAGACAGGGAATTGGTTACAGTTTCTTTGCTTTCAGCGGTCCAGTGTGACACGGGAGCGTTGACATCATGAACTAGTCCGAAGGCGTGGTGTCTCGGAAAGGGCATTAGGACGGGCCATCGGTTCGAGAGCCTGCTGCTCGGCGAGGGAAAGGGTCTTTTGTAGGGAGGGGAGGGGGGGGGGGCGGCGTAGACACGCGTGGGTGGTTGTGGGTGGCAGTGTAGGCGGAAGGGGTGGTTGGAGAAGAAAAGTGTTTTATTCTCTCTCGTTTGTCGTCGTCTTCGTCTCTCCGGTCTCTCGTCTTTCTCCTTTGTTTGCTGCATCGGTGAAGCTGTCGTGCTCGCGTCCCCTACGGATGCTAAGTGAGCTGTTAATCCTCTGGCTCTTTGTGTCCGACCAGAAAGCCCAGGGCAGGATGGGTAGAGCAGAGCCCCATTCAGAATCCAGGCCCCTTTTGTTGTGATTTCCCCCCTGAAATCGGGGGACATCTGTTATTGGCGATGGCGTCGGGGGTGGGGTGGGTGGTGGGGGTCTTCTGCTTGTTGAGGCTCGGGGGAGGAGACACGCATGTGAGGGGAGGGTTTGTTATGGGGGGGTGGTTGTCTGGTACAGCAGGAGTGGGCAGATAATTGATGGATGCAAGTAATTGTGTGCAGTGAGAGCATGAAAACATGGGCCTCTATAGAGGAGCGAGAGGGGGAGAGGAAGAGGAGACAGTCCAGGCAGAGATGGTGGTGGGGGGGCTAGGAGAAGAGGAAGGAGGAGGGAGGAAGGGTTGGCTGTTATGTTGCATCAGTCAAGTCCTACTGGGGTTAAACAGGAGTAACTACCTGCCTGTCAGAACGATTGCTCATTTCCTTCCAATGCGAGGTCACTTCCTGGTTTGAGTGATGGAAACTTCCAGTCACGGACCCAGCCAACACTATACGTGGCCTACTTACCAGCTGGACAAGCCAGTACCCGCCTCCCTTCCCTCCCTGCCTCACCTGGTTCAGAAGACCTGGCTTGCTCTCTCTTCCCCCAACTCAATTCTCATCTCCCCCTCTTCTCTCAGACAGATGTGACAAAACCATTTGTTGTGTATTAATAACTCCCCCACCTCTCCCCCCCACCCCCACCCACCTTTCTGAAAGCCCCAATCACGACTTGACCGTGACCAACCTTCGCGCCAGAGCGCCCTTTTCAACCTGCGTTGAAACAGCCTTGTTTTTTTTGGGAGGAGATTAGTTTTGTACCCCCCCTCACCTTCCCTTCCTCTTCCAAAGGTCACACACTCCGTTCTGGATACACAAATGGCTGCGTGTCGTTTGCGTGTAAAAACAAGGAGCGAGAGAGCCCCCGCGGTGACACGTTGGCCTGGCGTCCTCGAAGTCACAGGATGACATATCTCTGTAAAGTCCCCAGCCGCTCCGCTGCCTCTCTGATGACAGGTTATAAGGAAGATGACCCTTTTCCTTTCAGACATTTGTTTTGGGTAGAAATGTAGAATTTGATGGCTGCAGCCCCGAACCTGACAGGTAAATGTGATGTGTGTTACACTGTGTGCGCGTGTGTTTGTGCATATCTACACACAATAAATATCCACTCAGGGACATTGAACACCCTACGTAGTTTTGTATTGACATGTATTGAAAGAGAAGTCACTTTCATATACGAGTGCCAATATCGCAGTAAGTGCATCATATAATCAAGGCCTGGAAGTGTGCAGCGTGGACGTATTATATTATGTCGTATTTTATATATGTATTATAGCACTTCATGTCTTGGGCCAATCTGCCCTATGAGACAAGAGCAACAAAACCATCTCAAATACAACCTCGCAAGAAGGTCAATTTCGCAGACGCCGCATTAAGCAACGCACAGAGATGCCCTTCATGATTAGCGCAGGTGGAGTCTGAAGAGGTTTTCAGATCCCTCCCGCACTCCCTCCCGTACTCCCTCCCGCACTCCCTCCCGCAGTCCCTCCCACACTCCCTCCCGCACTCGCTCCCTCCCTGTGTCTTTCCTCACCTTTGAATTTTTTTGGGGGGGAGCCAGTCTTCCTTGATATCAGCAAAAGGACTTGGCGGGGGGGAGGGATGATGGCGAATGGACGAATTAACTCTTCAGTTTCAGCGTCAGAGGAGATAATCCTGATTAAAAAGGAACGGTGCCTGGAGAGGACGACAACCTGGCAATCAGCGAGCTGCTGCCTTTGAGAGATTACCGTGGCGAGAGGGAGGGACCTAACCGCATATTTATTCATCGTATGCACGGCCCGAGTAGTGCTTTTGAAGATTTTTTATGAAATATATATATATTATTTTTCCATCGGTAATGTGGGAGATTTGTCTCAAGCTCTAAACCGCTTTTCGCCCTCCTTCCTTTGCCGTTTCTTTTTGGGTTTTCCAAAGGCGCCGATCTCCGGGTGCAGAGGGCGATTGGGAGCTTTCGCCTCCCTTTTCTTCTCTGTGGTCGAGATGAGTCTAGAATGATGACGTTGCCCCCCCCCCCCAGCCCCCCTCACCTCCACCACCACCCTCCTCCTTTAACTCCTGACATCGGCTCAGGATCATGTCCACGTTGTGGTTTGACCTCAACTTCTGGGCCAGGGAGGATGCTCAAAGAGAGAGAGAGAGAGAGAGGCCCGCTGGTTTATCTAGGCCGAGCGGAGGGAAATTGGATGAACTGTGGAGGGAATAAAAGAGGAGGCAAAGTTTACAAGGAAATAAATGGGCTGGTTATCTCACGCCTGTCTTATTTGTCATTTGATGCGAGGAGATAGCGTGGACAAACGGAGGCCGTGCCAAGCCTGGATTAGGCTTGCAGCAGCGCGTGGAAACACCCGGGGACTTGGAGCTTTGCACTGCGGAGACGCAAAGACCTTGTTATATATGCCGATAAATACAGAGGGAAGATGTGTGAGCCGTCCTCTGTCAGCGGGCGAGGTAGAAGCACTCCTCCTCACGCGGGCGTCTTTCCCCGCGTGGGGAAACGAGCCGCCATTGGTCGGCAAAGCTAATGGATGCCCTGCAGCACGGCCCAGTCGTCAACCGAACAGACAAATAATCTGATACGGTCTCGCTGGGTGACAAATCTGCCCTCCCCCCCACCTTTCCCCCTCCGCCCTCACCCCCACTGTCCCTCCCCCAAGACATGTGTCGTTGCACGGCCCCCAATCTGTAGTCTCCACAGGGGGTAGGGGGGGAAGGGGGGGGGACTGAGAGAGTAGACAAAAGTGGATCCTTGGGGGTGGGGGTGGGGGAGGGGTTTGGACAGCCGGAGTTCGGCAGCTCCCGGCCTCCCACCCCTACCCTGGAGTGACGGGAGGCGGGGAAGCTGGCGGCGGTAGCGGGGGGGGGGGGGGGGGGGGGGGGGGGGGGGGGGGAGAGTACACAGGGAGCCTGTTTGAACAGGAGGTAGATAGAGAGACCTGGGGGCTGCCATTTGCATGGAGATAAAGACGTGCTAATGAGTGTGAACCCCGGCACCCCCCGGAACTTGGGCCATAAGGCCAAGAGCAGCCTGGGGTTCAGGTTCAGCTGGAGCTCAGCCACATAGACGCATCCAGCCACGCTCGCTCTGAACAACAGGGTGCTCCTATCCTGACAATGCCCAAAGATGGCCGCCGTTCCGCTTGCCAACTGTTGGGAGCTGAGAATGGCGAATGCCAGACGAGGCAGGTCCAAATCGACTGTCTCTGGAGACAGACCTCATCATCAATCTCGCAAGTCTCCACTTGTTCGTATAGGATGACAGCGGGACTGACAGAAAGTTGATGTCATTTGCGCTATTGTTAACTTTGCTTTCTGCACCCGCTGGGTGACCACATTGTCATTTCACATCCCTGAGTGACTCCAAAGCTTCCCTCTTCCTTACAAAATCCAGCCCCAGGCAGCCACAGAAACCGAGCCTTATCTATCATGTTTAGCATGTTGTTCTGCCCACACATAGACCTGCTGCAGCTTCAGGCGCGCATCCTCGTGTTGTGGGAATGGACTCTTCCCCCGGAAAGCAAGCCTGGGCAGCTAATGAAGTGCCAGGCCCCACCGTTGTAAATTACAGAACGATCGTGTTCGGCCAACACCCGCCAACCGGGAAAAGTGTGGAAACAAGTTTGCCGCATAGGCCCTCATGGATGCGTGGAGAGAGCGAGAGAGCGAGAGAACGAAGCAGAGAGAGAGGGAGAGAGAGAGGCAGAGAAAAGCAGCAAGTGAGAGAGAGAAACAGTGAGTGTGTGGCGTGTGTGTGTGTGTGAGAGAGAGAGAGAGAGAGAGAGAGAGGAAGAGAAAAAGAGAGAAAGAGAGAGTGGGAGAGAGAAAACAGTGAGTGGGAGAGAGAAAAAGAGTGAGTGTGAGAGAGAAACAGTGAGAGAAACAGTGAGAGAGAGCGAGGAAAAGAGACATAATTTAAAATGATGGATGTTGCCCTTTGCCCCGTTTGATCAGTATTGGCGTCTGAATATAAAAGAGACTGGTCGACACGCGTCTCAACGGCACTCTGTTTGCATGTATTGGAGATTGGTTACAACTCTCAAGATTATTTTGTTGTCGACTATTTCTATTTATTTTTATTTTTTTACCAGGTAAAGCCTGCCAGGAAAAAAAAGAGTTACGTCTGTATATTTCTGTTAAAAGTACTTTCATGCTTTCTGTGCATTCCCGCCAAGCGTAATCTGCGTCTCTGTATTTAGATAAGCTTTGAACAGGTTTAACAGTTTCCCACAGTAAATTGCTTCTACAGCACATTGGGTGCGCACTCGCGCAGCCGGCACTGCCCGAAGAACAAACTATATTTAAGGAGATGGAACGCCAGGAGGAACCTTGAGGAACCCTGGACGCCTTTTGAAGTCAGCTATTTTCCCAGCTTGCAAGTGCGTCACTGACTTCAAAGAGGGAATTTTTTTTAAAATGCAAACCCTTATTGATTCTTTCCTTGTCTAGTATCTGCACTACTTCTGGAATGGGATTTCTGTTGGAGCGAACTTTGCTCGCCAGTGAGGTCATAACTTGTGATCCGCAACTGCGTTTGTGTGTAATGTTTGACTTTGTGGGTCTTTCCGTGTGTGTGTGTCCGAGTGTGTGTGTGTGTGCATGGCTATCTTTGCGACAACACAAAGAGCCTTTAGATTCGGGCCTGCGGTGGGTAGGAACTTGGCACGGTTTTGTTTCGTTAACAGGCAGGAATTTGGAGGGCATTATGGAGTGTGGAGTCATACTTTAGTGGATATGACCTCTGTGGTTTCTGTCTAAATGGGGGATGTGAGCCGGTCGTTGTGGTGGCTATTGGCCCTTGGCCTCGGGTGACTAAGTGGCACTGGAGAATTCTGGCTCGTCTGAAATGCCGTGTGCACTGAAGTCCATATCAGGGAAGCCCCGCTTTTCAAATGAACGTGTTGCAATTGAAAAACAACTACACAAGCACTAACTACTTTTGTCAACCAGATAAAAGATGTGTCATGGTAAAAAAACGGCTTTCACACTCTCCACGCGCGGGAAATGTATTCCAACTTTATACACTGCACGAGTTTATGAGTATAAACAGTAGTCTTAAGCATGGAAACTGATAGTGTGTCAGTGCCTTGTGTGTGTGTGTATTGTGCGAAACATTACCATACCATGTGTGCTCGGTCAGTCTTTAACACGCCTCCCCCTCAGAGACCTGGGAACAATGCGGAGTTGTGTCCCCATTCGTCCAAAGGGGTCAGGGAGCGGAGGCGGAGTTTAGGCCAAGCGATCCATCAGCCCCCCCCCCCGCTGGCAAGAACGCCTTCCCTTGGTGTCACACGGCCGGAAGGTTACATTGCCTCCTAGTCGCTTCACCTCCCGCCTCGTTACAGTCGCTGAGACTCCACGGCGAGGTCTCAGGTTTAAGAGCAGCTCAATGCTGGGCTGAGCTCGCCCTGTAAGACCCGAGTCAAGACGCTGTTGAGCTTCAACTCTCCTCCCTGTCATCCAACGGCAAAGACAAGCAGTGGCGCTTCCCAAAAGAGTCCCTCTTCACAACCCGCTAACTGATCGCAACCCTGATCCCATGTGCGAGCAGTTTCCCCCTCCTCCTCCTCCTTTGCTTTCCGACCGCGTCTTAAACCGTTATATATCTGTTGCCCGTGGCACGTGATGTCGCATCATCGCGGCTGGTGAGGGACATTAGCCGGAGCGATTGCATACACTTGACCCACCGATACTGCGTGGGCGCACAGCACTGGGCATACCGGAGCGAAGAGGAGGAGGAGGAGGGGGTGGAGGGGAAGAGGAGAGATGTGTGTGCCGGGCAGCCTGGCACATTTAGCTTTCCTACTGCGTGGAGAGAGGGATGGAGGAGGAGGAGGTTGGTGGGAGTCCTGGGAGATGCAGGCTGCCAGCTCTGTCAAGGCAGAGAGCAGAGTGGGAGAAGGAGGGGTGAAGTACTGTTGGAGACCAGTGTGTGTGCGTGCGTGCGGGGAGACGGTATGTGGGAGGTAGGACGGAAGAGTGTGTCTGAGAGAGGGATGGTGAAGGAGAGGGAGGGAGGGAGGGAGGGAGGAAGGAAAAGTGAGTGCATGTGTGTGCGAGGGAGGGAGATCATTCGAGAGAGAGGAGAAAGGGAAACAGTGAAGTCAGGTGGTATGGAGGGGGGGGGAGGGGACTAACTAAAAGAGAGGGACACCATTATGAAAATGAAAGATAAGGACAGGGAATAAGGGAGCAGGGGGGAGGAGGGAGGAGGAAGGTGAAGAGGAGCCGGTCCTACTGTAGCCACCTGCCCCGACAGACCGTCCAGGTTGACCCTACCATTTGATGTGCGCCAATCAGATTTTAACGAGACTGCCTTCACACCGGCGGGCATCACCGGGGACCTCTCCCAGATCAGGGCGGTGGTTTACGGAAGAGGGGCATTGGAAGGACACACAGGATCCCCCCCCCACACCCCACCATCTCCCTGCATGCTGAGGGGCACCAACAATGCCAGAGGCCACGGCTGGGATCTCTACCTCGCACTGTTCACACGGCCAAAGTTCGGAGAGCCTTAACGTAACACAACCCCCTCCACACGCACGCTCACCCACTCTGCTTTCTTGCAATTCAGAGGCACCGCTCGTCTGTGTGCATGCCCTTCAAGGAAGGCAGCGGTCTAGCTAGGCAGCCACCAGTGGGGATTGGTGTTAGAGTGGAGATAATGATGGCGGTCGCTCCACCGTGAATTCCGCTTAGACGGTCTTACAACGGAGGCGTGCAGGAGAGCGGGTCTATTCCCCCTGACGCTTGTTTAGCAGTGATTTGGTGCGTGCTGATTACAGGCTAAGTCCTTGGTGTACCCTGCTGGAAAGACGCCGGGAATACTTAAGCGCGTTGGACACCATGGCGCCGTGGTTCGCCCCTCGCTTCGTTCATTAGGTTCAACTCTGAAGACCGGCTCCGCCAGTCACGTGATGGCTTTCCCACAGAGGCGGCTCGCCGGTGAAGGAAGCCATCAGCGTTTGAAAATGTATTTTGACTTTGGCCCAGTGATCAACGAGAGGTGAAGTGACCCCCCCCCTCCTCCCGCTACTCTCCTGTCCCTTTCTCAGATGTCAAAGCCCTCTGCTCATTTCCTGGGAAGCCAAGCATGATGGGTACTGTAGTTTGCTCTTCCCCTGCAGTTCATATAAATCCAGACTTTGACGCTCCGTCACGTCGCAGTCACTGTCACCGGAGCCTGTCGTTTTTGTCCTTCATAAATCTCCTCAGATTTCACGCAACGCCGGTGTTTTGAAGAACAAGGACGCCCTTGTTGCGAGAAAAAGACTGAATCAGATTAGTCGGATAGCATCGTTTATTCGGGTCTTTGGGACACAAAACAGGCTGACACAGAGGCATTGATGTGCTGCACCAGGGCTCGGAACATGGTTGTGGCGGCATGCTAGCAATTTTCCGCCGCCAACCTTGTTATGGTGTTAGTGTACCCAGTCAACACCCACGCCCTTTCAATTTGCTTTCATTGGTGAGCACATCAAGGCTTGTGACGCTGGGCGGCGTTCAACGTGGCTTCACGTCGCTCCTTCATGTGGCTGCGCCGCTGTTTGTTCCTCATCCTCCAGCTGTTGCTGCGTAGACCCCCAAACCGCCGGCCAAAAAACAGCGTTGTTTTATGTAGGGTTCCGGAACATGACCAGAGTCATTTTCAGAAGGTCCTCTTTAGTTCTGGAGGTTTCGTCTAGACTGCGTGGGGTTTTTGGTCGGACCGTTCGCGTCTGACATTGAAGACGCGGAAGAGACGCAGACTCCAGATGTGGTTGCATGCTGGTGCTCTTGTTGAGGTTCCTTTGAATTACTGCTCAAGGAAAACAAATATTTGGGCACGCCACTTTCAAGACATGCTTTAGCCCAAGCAATATTCGGTCGGGTATCATATAGCCTGGGATTGTAGCGAGTTTAAGGTCTTGAGTGCTTTCATGTTGCCACAAGATACTGAAACGTCTAACATCAAGGAACCTTGTTAGAAACCAAGGAACTAATATGCCTGTATAAAGTTTAGGCGGCTATTTTTTCGATTTTTCGCTGCACTTGTGCAAGTAGGGAGTTGTTACTGGTCTGGCAGGGGCGGAATGAGAAAGTGTTTGTAGACTTTAATCAGAAGTGATGGAAAGCAGAATTGTCTTGGTGTAAGGCCTTTGTTGCTGCTAAATGTTATTTTGCGACCTTGTGGGAAAAAAAAGAAGAAATGGCCGAAAAGGGGGCAAGACAGCGAATTCCATATAGATCGTTACTTGTTTTTTCAGCGCCCCCCCACCACCTCACCCCCCCCCACCCCCCCCATGTGAAAATGTTTTAATTTGGCCCCTCCACTCGGCAACACAGCAAATGTCCGTGGCCACTGAGGCATACACAAAATGCATTTAGCATAATTGCACCTTTGGTGGAGACCTCTCTTCAAGGCAAGGTATTGATTTCTCTCTCTCTCTCCCTCTCTCCGTCTCTCTCTCCCTCTCCAAGTTTTTCTTCTTTTCAGCTCTTTATTTTCCTTTTGCATTCCTCCGCCAGGCTCCGCTCCCGCTCAGCCTCGCTCGGCCTCCGCCTTGTCTGCTCTGTTGGATGCTGTTCAAGTGGAAAATAGCAACATGAGTGAAATTCGATTACAGTAACAGGAATAATGTGCACCTTAACGACGCCCGAAACCAGCCACCGTCAATGGGGTGCCTTGTTCCCTGAAAGTTGGAGGGCTCACGATCCTATCGCTTTTTCCACAAGCACGGCGAGGTGTGGCGACTGATAGTATTATTATTAGTTTAATTGCGTTTTTGGATGGGTTCGCTTCAGCTGTCTCTTTCATCCAAAGAGACATCTAGTACAGAGAGGGGTGGGGGGGGGGGGGGGGGGGGGGGGGTTTGGACGGGCAGAGAATCGATCTGCCGTCAATCGCTCTAATCGTGGAGCCATACCGTTCCCGGTCAATCTGAGATCTTGTTGAGGCCCGCTTGCCTCCGCCGACAAGAAAAGGATACGGAAAATTGAATTTCACCTCCCAGAGTGGTACCATCTCTGACCCACCCACACAGACACACACTCGCACGCACATTCAACAGCAGCGGGTCGCCTGCCTCAAAAAGCCCTTGTGAGGCCAGGCACGGCAGTCGGCCCATTCGTGCTGAATAACCCAACAGCTAACTTCTCCCTTTAATAAGCTAACATCATCTTCTGTGTTTTTGCCCTGATCAAAGACCAGCGACGAGGCAGTCAGAAAGATCGAGCACTCGTCTCCCCACTCCCCCCCCCACACACACACACACACTTTTTCTTTCTTTCGCTTCTCGGCAGCGGCCAACGTCTCTGGCCTCTAGAAGATGATGAGCGATAACGAAATGCGGCCTAAGATGCCAGAGCAGCTTTTTGTTTCTAACAAGCTGGAGGATCATTTAAATATCTGAAGGGGGCCGCCATGCTGAGTCCACACAGGCCCGGAGTCGGTCTGGAAGATTCCTGATTCGATTTACGGGAAAAACGGCAGAAGAGAACCGGGTTTTTCTTGGGTGGGGGTTAGGTGGGAGGTGGGTGGTGTTTAAAGCTACGGCGAAGGGGTGAAGGTGTGTGGAGAGGTCTGCTCTACACCTTTCCTTTTTCTCTGGGTAAAAAAACCCCTCCAACATGAAATGCAATCATTTTTTTGCCTGCAGGGGAGTTTGTATGTGTCTGTCTGCTTTCCATAGAGCTCCACCTCCTCCTCTCTCTCTCTCTCTCTCCCTCTCTCTCTCTCTCTCCCTCTCTCTCTATCTCTCCCTCTCTCTCCCTCTCTCTCTATCTCCCACTCTCTCTCTCTCTCCCTTTTCTTTTCTCTGTCTCTCTCTGGGTCTTTCTGCTCTTATGTCTTTCCCTTCCTCCTTCCCTCTCTTTTTGCCTTTGTCTCTCCTTCATTTATCCCTCCCTCCCTCCCTCCCTCATGGAAGTGGAGGCAGTGGTTTCATGCAAATCGAGCATCTCATGCATGCACAAAGCCCTTTCTCTCCCTCTCTTTGTGTGTGTGTGTCTGTTTGTGCTCAAGATGACAATCCCTGCATGTCCAGATGAGTTTGAGCACGCGCGCGTGCGAGAGAGAGAGAGTGTTTGTGTGTGTTGCCCCTCTCCCAGCGTGTTGTCTTGGCTGGCATGCAGTCAAGGCCTCCCACCAGGAGTAACCTCCAGACAATGCGGCTTCCCTCCCACCCTCGCCCCCTACTGACACACTCGCACACTTACATCCACAGACGTGTGGCAGCTATACGCCTGCGACGCACACGCGCACACACACGGCCAATTATTCACAGCAGATTACAATTAACCACCTCCCTTTTCTCTGTCTGAGTAGTTGCAGATCATAGCATGGCTACAGAGGAGGACTTAGTGGACTTGGCACACATACACACACACACATACACACACACACACATCCAAAAGGCATGCTTACATCCTGTACATGTGTATCCCCTGTCACATGTGGGGCACATGCAACAGATATACGGAAGACCAACATTGGAACACACTATTTCCACACTCTTGCTGCACATGCAAATGACATGCATACAAATGGCTCCTGGGTAGAACGGGAAGGCGTGGACGTACTCGCCAACGCTCCAGCGCACGCTCATCCCCGTGCGCGTGTGCATGCATGTGCCGCGTGGGTGCGCGCCTCGTGCGGAAGTGTGTGTTCGCGTACGCAAGAATAACCCGCTGACAGGAAGTGGCTCAGGCCCCCTTGTCGGCAGGAATGTGTCGGGGGGATGGGAGGCTAGGCTCGAAGCTCACGTCGCTGCACTTCAGCGACTGGCAGTCGCATCGAGAGGTGAGACGAGATGTCACAGGACCAGCCAAGACCTGCTCCCTCTCCAGAACCTTGAACCACGTCAAGCGATGGCTTTCCTTCCAAACAGTTCCCTCGCTGAAGGCCCTCCAAATCCTAAATGCGCCGGAGTTCTGGGACCACACACACACGCGAGCGCGCACGCGCGCACAAGCGCATACACACGCAGGGTGTTTTGGCCTCTGATCCACTCAACGTCTACTCGAACTCTCCTCAGCCGTAGGGGAAAGAGTTGCTCTATATTTAGTGTCTGCCGCCGGCGATGGATGGGAAGCAAAACTCAGGAACAGGAGGTATTTGGCGGCTTCTTTTCGCTTCTTTCCCCCCGCCCCTCCCTTAAAATGAGAAGCTCTCCTTTCTGCTCTCTTGGAACCATTTCAGTTACACAACATACGCACTTTGCTATCCAAGAACACTTGTGGAGACGAGCCCAAAGATTCAAATTGTTGTTTGTTTTGGTTTTTTTATAAGAGAAAACCTGTACTCCACATCGGGACAAAGTTAGAGCTTTGAAGAAAGCGCCGGATCATTCCAGTCATTTGTGTCTGTTGGCGGCATGGCGTGTTACTTTTTAAAGATGGCCGCCCACGCACTCTGGGGCTGTCCGCACGCCATCCTCTCAACCACTTCCTCGTTTGCCGGGAGCCACTTAGCTCCGTGTCTGCCGGGTCCACAGGGCCTGCTTGTCAGCACATCAGCCACGGTCACCCGACGGCAGCCATGCACTTGGGGGGGAGGGAGGGGGGGGGGGGGGGGGGGGGAGGCAGGCCGTTTGAAGGCACCAGGACATTTCTAGGACTGACAATTTCTTTCTTTCTAAGTCAGCACCGCGCCCCCTTGTGCTCGAATGTCCACGCTGAGTAGTTCGGAGGATCCCTGACGTCAACAGTCTTGCATGTCTACGTTTTGCTCGTTTAGTCTTTTATTTTAACTTTTGTTTTGCACACGCATATCCATCAGAGCTGCCCCGCGGTCGCCGTGGAGACGCTCCCCCTGCCCTGCGCCGTCCTCGGCTGCATGGGAGGCCAGGTGGCTTGACTTGCGAAAGCCAGGAAGGGGGGGGGGAGGGGAGGTTAGTATCTGTTCCTGCTGGTGTTGCACGGACTTGGGATGTGTGCGCCGCGTGTGTGGATGGATGCGTGTGTCCAAGTGTGTGTGTGTGTTTGGACACGATCGGGCTGGCGTGATCCTCCTACGTGCCTGCCTGTCCATCGCCACGTCTGTCTCCATCAGTACCAACCTGCGCCCGCTACGTCTTGGAAAGGCACGTTTTCCTTTTCCAAAGGTTGGGCCGCTTGCCTCTCGCAGTCAGGCCCGCGAGCGAGCGAGAAAGGACGTGCCTCCCCTCGCTCGGCCTGCTCGCCTACCGCATGCCCTTGCATGTCTGCAGTCACGACTACACGCACGCACGCACACACCAGCCCCCCTCCCCCCCCCCACCCACCCACCCCTGCAGGCTACCAGAAACCTAGACGGCAAGTTGCACACGCCGCTAAGAGTACAGGTAAACAGATCTCGGTTCCCCTTCTGGCGACCGCTCCAGTAAACACTCTGTATTTACGAGCCTTTAAGAGCGGACAATATTTGATATTAGTCCTGTGGACAAAAGTATGTTGGGACAGGGGCGATTTTTTTTTCTTCCTTCTTTGTTTATCTAGCTGTTGCTTCTACGAAGTTATTAAGATTGGACAAGCCTCTGGCCGCACTTGATATCTAGTCCTCCTGGGAATTTCTTTTGGTGTGTACGTGGGAGTGTGTGCGTGCATATGAGCGTTTGTGTCTGTGCCTCCCGTCCTGAATTGCAATGCGGTGGAGACGCATGTAATCAGCGGAGGCTTCGGAGAATTGATTGTCTGCCGAACAAATGCGCACGCACGCACGCACATGCACGCACACGTGTGCAATAATATGCACATGCAGCACGTCGCAGCGAAGATCCAGAACGCACACACACACACACACACACACACACCCGCACACGAAGCTCTCCCTCGCTCTTTTTCATTTGCTCCTCTCTCGCTTCCTTTCAGAAGGGAGGTTAATTGAAGGTTATATATGGCGGTGGAGTCAGCGAAGCTTCAACAGGGGTCCTGTGTGTGTGTGTGTGTGTGTGTGTGTGTGTGTGTGTGTCCCTGTCTGTCCTCAGCCTCCTCGTGGTGGGGGGCCCAAAATGGGGGGAGGTGGGGGGGGGCGGGAGTCAAATGTGCAACCATGCAGATATCTGGTCTAATTAATACACCCCCAGCTACGAAAGTGTCCTCTATCTCCCTCTCCCTCTCCCTCTCCCTCTCCCTTTCATTTTCCTCTCCATACGTTTACCCCCTTTCTTTGAAAAGGTCAATGCCAACCCTTTCACCAAGGTTAAGTATCCTCAGCTAACTCTACTGGCCCTCCATGGCGTCACACTGTGAGGCCAAGCCAGTCCTCCGCCCCCCTCCCCCCCTAACGTAACACCGAGCTCCGCTTATGTCAAAACAGCCGTGTCACTCTCACAGTTAACTAACTGTTCGTGAGCCCACGGTCGTTTACATTGTGCAGGCTCATCAGACGAGCCGTTCGTTAGCATGCAGCTGCCAGGCAACCGGCTACATGTGGAGTGCTGCTGTTTACGTGGTCTTCTCCTTCTCGGTCTGCGGAGTGAAGCTGTGGATTGGTGACTTGGTGATGGAATGTGTGTGTGCGCGCGCACTTTTTATCCACTCCCTGTTAGACCGACTCCCACACAGACACTCTCATTAAAATGTCACCCAAAGCTGGGCCATTTGTTGGATCTGTGGAATGCAAGGGGAAGGAGAGAGGGAGGGGAGGAGGAGAGCGAAAGAGGAGGATAGCGTGAAGGAAAGAGGGGGATGGAATGAGGTGAGGAGGGAGAGAAGGAGAGGGAGAACGGGGAGGGAAGGAGAGGGAAAGAGAGCTGTTTAGAGAGGGAAGGAGGAGGGCTGGATGTGAGCCATATTGAGTTTCTGAAAAGGCAGATGTAAAGCACAAGGTGGATGTTTTGGTTGGTGCGCTCATGTTTTTGTGTGGGCGCGGACACGCGTCTCAGAGTACTGGTGTGTGTGTGTGTGTGTCAGAGTACTGGTGTGTGTGTGTGTGTATGTCAGAGTACTGGTGTGTGTGTGTGTACGTCAGAGTACTGGTGTGTGTGTGTGTGTGTATGTCAGAGTACTGGTGTGTGTGTGTGTGTGTGTGTGTGTGAGTGCGTCTCAAAGTACTGGTGTGGTAATAGGATAGTAAATTATTGCCAATCCAATCAATTCCCAACCTTGTGCATGTGCACCCTCTCTCTCTCCCTGCCCCCCTCTCTCTCTCTCTCTCTCTCTCTCCCTCCCTCCCTCTCTCCTTTTCAAATGCAATCCCCAAACCCCCTCGCTTCGGTGTAATCTGACAAATGAAGATTTTAATTAGCATTGATTCATTTATTACACAGTGAAACGCCATGCTGGTGCTTGATCCATCTCCCAACGCTCCGAGCTCTTATTATTTCTCGTTTGTGACCAGCTGCCGTCGCCTCACTTCCATGAAATGCAGACTTGTGCGTGTTTGCGTGCGCTTCCACGAGTGCTTGGTTGCAGGCGTTTTTGGGGGGGGTGGGGTCGTTTGCGTTTGCACGCTTGTTTGCGTCCGCCCGCTTGTTTGCGTTCGCACGCTTGTTTGTTTGGGTGCGTGTGTGTTTTGACCTGCCGGGAGATGTAATCGTGTGTGTTAGAGGACCCCCCTAGCCGAGCAACCCTGGTCTATATTCACCAGGGGAGTGATATGGGATGGAGAGGTGGGGGGGGGGGGTAGAGATGTAGAAAGACAGGACAGGACAGAAAGGACAGGAAAAACAATGGCGGACATAGGAGAGAGAGACAGAGGTAAAGGGGGCAATGTGCGATGACGCGAGCGAAAGGACAGCAGAAAAGAGGGTAGATCAGGGACCGGGAGTGAAGGAAATGGTTGAAACCAGAGAGAGCGGGGGAGGGGATAGGGGGAGGAAGGCCGGAGAGAGAGTGACGGAGAGCGAGAGGGAGAGAAAGCAGGGGGAGGAGAGGAATGGGAGGGAGAATGTCAGAGGGGAGTAAGGGGGGGGGGGGGTACAAAAGGCTCTGTGTTATCTGCCTCAGCAGGGCAGGCCCCAGAATGGCACAGCTGGTTCACATTTCCACGGGTGGGAGATGACGACCAGCTGCACTCCAGCCTCTCTCTCCCCCCTCTTCTCGCCCCCCCCCCTTTCCCGACACACGCAAACATCTCAACACGCACCCTCGCACTTTCTACATTCTATTTCGACTTACCTTACCGCACACAAGCACCCGCCCGCACACACACTTCCATAGGGAGCTGCAGACGTTCACGGATCTCTAAGTACTCTCAGGACCCCTCCCTTCACCCCCACCTCCCCAACACACACACACACACCAGCCTCTTGGCAGCTTATGCCCCTCTCTAACACGACAACTCTCCCCTGCGGCCGCATACAAGGGAGTCTATCTGGAGCAGAGCCGTTCATTAGAGAAATCTCCGCGCTGCTTAGTTAGTTCCTCCAAAAAAACAAATCTTTTTTCCCGATCGCCCGGTGATACTTCATTTCTCCTTAACGCCTCTCCTCCTCTCCCAATCCCCTCAAGTGAAAACCACAACAGAGCCTTTCCCCTGCCTAGGCCAGCGAAGGGGGATTTGAAGTCTCTCATGCTGTCGCCCAGGTTGCTGTTTTGGTTACCGTTCGATCGCGGGATGGCAACGACCCCTTAGAGCAGCTTCTTGCTCGTTCCTCGTGAGACCTAGTTAGCATCTGCACGTATGTTAGCTTGGGTTTCTTATGATTAATCTGCCTTCAATGTTACCTGACTCTTGCTTTCATGAAACCAGGAACTTTTCTTTTTGCTATGACCGATTTTGGGTCAGTGGTTTGGGCTGGATTGCAATAAGCATTATTCGTTGGGGCCAACTTTGACCCTGCTTTGGTAGGGATAAAAACGATTTATACGCAATAGTAGATGTAATGTTGGCCTTTTTCCCACTTTTTATGCTTCTTTTAGCCCTCTTCCCTTCCTGCTCTCCTGCCTCTCACTTGTCTCTCCTTCCTCTCCTCTCGCCTTTCCCCTCTCTCCCTCCATCCCTCCCTCCCTCCCTCTCTCCCTCTCTCCCTCCCTCTAATATCTCCCTCTCTCCCCTCCTCTCTCTCTTCCCTGTCACCTTTCTCTTCCCTCTCCCCTCCCTCCCTCCCCCTAATCTCTCCCTCTCTCCCCTCCTCTCTCTCTTCCCTTTCACCTCCCTCGTCCCTCTCCCCTCCCTTCCTCCTCGTCTCCCTGTCTCCTGGGTGGCGGTTGGCTGAGAGAGCAGGTAGACATAGCCGGAGGGAAGAGGGAGTGTGGTATTGGGGACCTGCTGCAGGACTCGTCTCACCACGCAGTCACGCTAACAGACCCAAGGCCTTCGCCTCGCGCCAGGGAAGCCAGCCTGGTGGATCACACACAAGCGTTGTACAGCAGGGTGGATTTGGTTTTGTTTGACGTAACTGTCCACTTGATGACTCAGTCGTGGGGCGGGGCGGAGCAGGGCAGTGACTTTGTCGGGAAACCAGACGAAAGGGCGATAGACGTGACGGAGGGGTTGAAAGCACGAGGAACGCGACGACTTCATCAGTATGGAGGACGACAGCGGGGAAGGGGAGATGTGCGCCCGTTTAGAATGATATGTGATAATGATGGCAATCCTCTCTCTCTCTCCGGTCTCTCGATATTTCTTCATTCCTCCTCCTCTCTCCCCTCTCCCATCCATACTGCTCTGTTCTTTCTCTCTATCCACTCTTTCCTCTCTCCCCCCCCTCCCTCTCCTCTTTCTTCTTCTCTCTCTCTCCCCGCCCCCTCTCTCTAAATAGCCCTTACTGGGAGGCAGTTCGTTCTCTCTCCCCCCCCCCCCTCTTTCCTCCCTCCCCTTCTCCCCCTTCTTCCCCTTCTTCGCTCCCCCCTTCCTCTCTTTCTCTTTCTCTATTTCTCTCTATTTTTCTATTTCTCTCTCTCTCCCGCCCCCCTCTCTCTCTAGGTGGCATGGCGCTCCACTCTAGAAATAGGCAGGCCGGTCACATTCCAGAGAGAGCGTTTTGGCAGGGGTGCCTTTGCTATTGGCGAACCCAACCCTTCTAGGATCCGGGCCCCTGCTGTCGCCATCGTGGCCCCAGTCTGACACAGGGGTAAAGGAAATACCCTTAACCTCCTGCTCAGCCTCCAACGTAGAAGGTTCAGGGGTCACGACCGCACTTCACTCTACCTGCGGGCTTCTGGCGTCTGCAGACACGTTGCGTGTGCGGAAAGGGGAGGGAGGGAGGAGACTGAGAGAGGACACCCACTCACTTCCTGTACGTGCCAGATACGTGAGCGCACATGCTCACGAAGACAACGTACACACACACACTTGTAATGGATGGGTCCCCTGAGATGGCAGGCCAGGCTGCCGGGGCCATATGGAGAGGGCCGCTTCTTGCTGAGCACGCTTGACGACAGCGGAACAGCTTGAGGCGGGCTGGAGTGGCGGGCCCGCACTCACTTTAGCTCACGGCTGATTTGGTCTTCATTCCACCATCTCCCCCCTTCAACC
The DNA here is from genome assembly GCA_036571765.1 of Plecoglossus altivelis. NCBI lineage: Eukaryota > Metazoa > Chordata > Actinopteri > Osmeriformes > Plecoglossidae > Plecoglossus > Plecoglossus altivelis. Next base: position 5,709,134 of record BROE01000028.1, read on the forward strand.
ACACCAACCCCCCCGGAGTCGCGCCGCCCCCCCCCCCCCCGCAAAACACCACCATGGCCAAAATTTTACCCCCTCTCCGCCCCTCCAGAAACTACCTGAAGGGCGACCCATGGGCCATCCAACTCAAGGCGCCCATTATATAATCATAGGGCTCAACTTTTGCGGTGGAAAGCCAATTGTCATTTCACGAGCTCCTCTTCACCCACCCTCCTTCCTCTCCTCCCGCTAGTTCTCTGTGTGTCTGTCCATTTTTCCTCGCCCCCCTCCTACCCTCTCCGACAAGGATTCGTGACTGTACTCAGTGTGTATTATTCCCACAGCGGTGATTAGGACTTGGAGCTGGCCTGCATGTATGTCAGGCTTGGTTTTGGGGGAAGGAGGAGGAGGAGAGGACGGGGGTGAAAATGTCAGGCATTCTCCCCCTGTGAAAGAAGTCGCCTTGACCAATGGCTGATAGCAAAACAGCCCCTCGGCCCTAAGAAAGAAAGCAAGCACACCACCAAACGCCCCCTTACTCGGTAGCATGCTTGCTAGTATTGCCACTCTTCTTTAGAAAGAGAACCTGGCACTCAACATCACCCCCCCCCCCTCCCTCTCCCCCCCCCTCCCCTCCCCCCCCCACCCCCCCCCCCACCCCCCCCCCCCCCCCCCCCAAAAAAAGGTGCAATTTCTCTCTCTCTCTCACTCCCTCGCTTGCTTACACACACACGCACGCTCACACGTTCTCTCTGTCTGCGGCTCTCCCTCGCGCCCTCTAACGCTCCTTGTTTCTTTCTCCCCGCTCGCTCCTTCCTTCCTCTCTCTCTCTCCCTGGGTGCTCGTAGCATTTTTCCAGGAATGTGCAGGAGCCCAATTGAGCGTGTCTGATGGAGAGGGACGAGCGAGCCTCCCCCAGCGCAGGCCTGTCTCTCTCACCTGGCGCCATTCACCGACGCCCCTCATTGCTCTGACCATTACTGGCCCACTGGCTCATACTGGCCCGGGGTGCTATGGAGCCGCTGTATGTTTGTGACTGTGTGTGTGTGTGTTGGCCACCCCGGGTGGGTGAACACGTCACATTCCCTTAGAAATGAGAAAGGGAGAGCTCTCTCTCGATCTCTTCTCTTTTCAGTTACTCTCTCCCTATCTCCCTCTTTCTCTTCACCCCCCCTCTATCTATTTCTCTCTCTCTTTCTCTCGCTCGCTCTCTCCCTCTTCCTGTACTGTCTTTGTTGTTTGGTGCATGACAGCTCGCAGCGCACACAGCGGCGGCGGCACACACACAGCGAGGCTGGTGAACGCACCGCGGGTACCCAGACAGCCAGAGAGCTTGTTTACGTACCAGTCACGGGGCTTTTGAAGCGCTGCTTTAAGCCAGCATGTGTGTTCAGGGCTTGCAGGGAAAAAAACCTCAGGAAAAAAAAAGAAAGTTAGCCCCTGTAGCTTACTGTGCAGTTGTTTTTGTTTTGCCAATTTCATTTGGCCCCCTGATGAAAACCGCCGACACTGCCCTGACGACCCCCCCCCCCCCCCCCCCAGCTCCATTCTCCCTGGCCTGCCAGCTCTACTCTCCATCTTCTCTCTACTCTCAATCTTGTCTCTCCCTTCTCTCTTGCTCCTTCCCTCCCTCTCCCTCACTCTCTCTCTTGCTCTGTCTTTTCTAGTGCAACAGGGATGGGGGTGCGTGCCCCCATGCAGTGAAGGAATGCTGTGTAGAGTTTTAAAAAAGGCCCTTAAAGAGCTTAACCAGCTGCTTGACCTGTGAACTCTGACCTCCTCCCCCCAAAAGCCCTTACTTGGCGACAAGAGGAACGGAGGAAGGGGGGGTCCTTCACAGGTTGACCAAGGGGTTTTGTAGATGGGGGGTGGTGAGGGTGGGGCAGAGTTCAGGGGTGACAGGACGAAGGATGTTCTCATGAGAGATCAGCGTGATTTTTGACTTTTGAGGTCACAGGAATGGGGTGTGGGGGTGTGCAGAGGCAGTCAAGAGGTGGGCCATGTTGCTGAGGGAGCTGTCCATTTGCCTGTGACCGTATGGGATGTGCAGGGTTGGACGGGGCGGGGGGCCGGAGCGGGGGGCCGGGGCGGGGGGCCGNACCCTTGTGTTGGTCACTCCAGAGTGACACTGGTTCCCTCGCCCTTGCCCAGGCCTGGAGCACAAGGCCCCAGCTCACAACACACCCTCCCTCTGTCTGCCCCTGCCTGTTATGGAGGAATACATTAACAGAGGCCATGACATTCTGTACCCTGGCTGGCCATGCCAAGTCATGCTTCAGTTATGAGCGTCTCCTCATGCCAAGAACCAGAACCGTAACGTTCCACTTTAGGATGTACGTCCTACTGTCTTCCTGTTTTATTTATTTGATAACAACTTTTTGCCCCGGACTTGACGTCATGGTGTAAAATTATGGACCCCCCCCCCCCCCCCCCCAGCCCATCTCACACTGGCGAACTGAGTCAAAGCGTTTGAACGGAGATCCGGAACTGTCTGAAACATTTGCTCCTTGCTCCGGTTTTTTACTGCGGCTGTAAAACAGGAGCAGTTGTTTTCCCAGGCTACGAGTAAAGGAAGGCAGACAGACAGACAGACAGACGATACAGGTAGGACAGACAGACAGACCTAACATGACCATCTGTCTCGGCAACACGCACGCACACAATTTGCACGATTTGCATGATTTGCTGCAAGGAGGGATACCTTGTGTTTTCTACCGCCTTGCTTTTTGAGTAGCCAACCTCAGTAGAAAGCAAGGCAGAATATTATAGAGAAGAAAGAGGGTGGGAGGAGAGGAGAGGAGGGGCGACGGGGGGAGGAGAGCAGAGGAGGATTAACTAGGTAGAACAGACATTTCCGAATAGACCGGAACAATTATTTCTGGCTTCACACAGACTTGTATAGTATCAGGCTACACTTAACGAAAAATTACCCATTCGAAATGAAATGACATCTAGTAGATTTAGCGTGATGTGTGCTGTGATCTTGTCTGGTCACCCAACCAGTAGAATGGACACTGGAGATTGGAAGGTCCTTATCCAATCAAACGCGGTGCAAATGAGTGGGATTTAACTCGTTTTAATTAAATTGCTGAAAAGGAGGAGCGTGAGGGATGGACGTGACGCGATGAGGCGGGTGTTCGTCTGTCGAGCTTGGCTGGGTCGTCCCGTTCAAAGAGTTGAGCTTCTTGTCAGGACAGTGCGAAACAGGAAGGAACACCACATGAAATTCAAGGAGATATGGGTATTGGAGTTCACGGGATGCGGAGTTAAAAAGGTTGGGGTGAATCATCCTGTTTGCTTATTAGGACTTGGAGGGGGGGGGGGGGGGGGTAGAAGAATCATGTTTTGATTTCTCAGGGTCAGATCGTATGCAGTCTCCATTTGTATTCGACAGGTGTCTCTAGTTTAGTAGTACCCCCACTCCCCCTCCCCAACTGGCTTTACCTGGAAATGGATTAAGGTGACCATGACATCCTAGGAGTGTCTTGGCTCGATATTGTTGGGGTCTGACTTGGTGACGCGATGCCTGTGGACTTGCTTGCACCAGGTTACTGAATAAATAGTAGATTTAGCGTGATGTGTGCTGTGATCTTGTCTGGTCACCCAACCAGTAGAATGGACACTGGAGATTGGAAGGTCCTTATCCAATCAAACGCGGTGCAAATGAGTGGGATTTAACTCGTTTTAATTAAATTGCTGAAAAGGAGGAGCGTGAGGGATGGACGTGACGCGATGAGGCGGGTGTTCGTCTGTCGAGCTTGGCTGGGTCGTCCCGTTCAAAGAGTTGAGCTTCTTGTCAGGACAGTGCGAAACAGACAGAAACCAACCACATGAAATTTCAAGGAGAGAATAATTGGGTGATTGAGTTCACGGATGCGGCGAGTTAAAAAGGTTGGGTGTGAATCATCCTTGTTTGCTTATGCAGAGACTATGAGGGGGGGGGGGGTAGAGGAATCATGTTTTGATTTCTCAGGGTCAGATCGTATGCAGTCTCCATTTGTATTCGACAGGTGTCTCTAATTTAGTAGTACCCCCACTCCCCCTCCCCAACTGGCTTTACCTGGAAATGGATTAAGGTGACCATGACATCCTAGGAGTGTCTTGGCTCGATATTGTTGGGGTCTGACTTGGTGACGCGATGCCTGTGGACTTGCTTGCACCAGGTTACTGAATAAATAATCTGCTGGCCTGGAATACTAATGGAACAGCTCCGATGTCCCTTTCACCAGCAGTGACTCTGCTGTAATTGTGTGTTTCTCTCTCTCACACACACACACACACTAACTTTAAAACATCAAGGCACATAGACACCTGCCGCATACAGAGTCATGCATACTTAGGAAATATCTCGTGTTTCTTATAATATTTTGAAACCTCCACTCGCCCATGCTGTCGGGTAGCTTGCGACCAAACCAGAGGGCACCGATGACACTGTGCAGTTACCATTTCTCTCTCGCACTCACACACATGCATTTCCCTTGAACCATCTACTTACCATAATCACATTCCTCGCTATTCCACTTCTCAAACAAACTGGGCATACATTTCCCAGCAGTCTGTCTGCCCTCTAAAAGTCCCCCCCCCCAACATGAATTTAAAGGGCGGTCAGGCGGCCATCACTTCTGGAGTCCGTGTGATGCTTGTCTGTCGGTCTTGGCACGGCGCCAGGAGCTGACGTCGCCTCCGTCTCTTGTCAAGGACTAATGTGTCTGCACCTCCTCCCTCCCCCTCCCCCCTGGGTGTAGTGTAATTAAATGGGCCCGTCTATGACGTCTGCTCTAGAGCCAGTATGGTGCCCACGCAGAGCGTCCACAACCTCTGACCTTCGCAGGCATTGTAGGGCGCTGCTCCAGTCCCACCCAGTTAAATGGAGAGCCAGTTAGGTTATCGTTGCCGGCTGGCATGGTAACGTCGGGGGTCAGAGACAGACACAGACAGCATAATGGTTTCTGCGATAAACAAAACGTCAGGAAGTAACACTTTTGTTTTGAGGTCAGCCCTGGCCAATCAGGACCTGTCAATCCTACTTGTTTTGTAGAGCCGAGAGTCTGTCTTGTTTTTAGTGAGGCTTCGAAGAGGACGGCAAAGAATCGCTTCTTCCTGGCACGGAAACAAACGCGTCGCTTTCAATATGGAGCCCCTACTTGCTTCCCTGATTTTGAGTGTTGTGAAAAACATGGCTTTGTCAAATGCTCGTTGTGTCGGGGCTTTTCTCGACAAGTGCATTGGAGGGATTCCAGAACGGTGCCATCATTTTGTGTCCCCGAAAAGGGCAGTTTATCCGACTGCCTTGCGAAAGGTCCTAGAACTCTGACACCCTGCGTAAACAAATGCTCTTACAAAAGCTCTGCACGGTGACTGTTGGATGTCTGCTCGTGGACAGAATGACCTCAGTCTCCAGAACCGAGTTTGCTAAATAACCATTGTGTGGGAGACCAGAGCTATTGTTGAGCCCAGCTGTAGTCCCGCAGCACTGACGCAGGTCCCTCCTGTATCTGGGTAAACACGCACTCAGACCTGCACTCCCACGCACTCTCCCAGCAACATCTCCAGTAAATTGCACACGGTGTAACTGTTGTTCCTTTGCTGACTCCGTTTGGGAGTTTTGCTCATATCCCAAGTAAACAAAGCGAGCGACCGTTGGGATAAATGGAGTTTAGGGGTATGACTCTCCGATTAAGATCTTGTCAGAGCTGAGGTGGGGTGAGGGTGGGGGGATGTAGGCGAGGCCGGGGATGACGGAGAGAGCGGGACAGTCAGCCAGGCACATGAAGGTTGTTTACATAATCGTCCAGCGGATCCATGCAAATTCATGCCAATCCCCCACTAAACATCTGCAAAGCAAGCACACTTAAGTATGCATGCGGGAGGGGGGGGGGGGGGAGGCGGGACAAGGGAGGGAGGGAGAGACGGAAGGAGCGAAATGAGAAAAAAGAAAACGCGTTCAAGGCTGAACGACTGAGGTTATTTTTAGTCACACAACACACATGTACGGTCGAGAAAATGACACAAACCCAACAACACTATGGAGGTATCCGAGCTATGCACACCCTCCCACGCACAAGAACTGGGGCCTGTACTGTTTGACGCAAAGGTTCATCTTATCGAATGTATCTCTAAGATGGATGGACCTTTATTTTTAACTGGGACATTAGAACCTGACGAGCGAGCTAAAGACAGGCGCGAACCAAACCGTAAAACGAGAAAGTGTGAAATGTGAGAATTGACACCTTGAATCAATCGAGCGCCAGTGGATTTGCCTCAGAGCAGAGGCATGTTGATGCACACCATATTTATATATACCTCTCAAGACACAGACACACGCATATGGAAGGCTTCGTAGGAGCACATAGAGTAGCTTGAAATTGTGAACACGCCTGTACCTGAGTCTCTTGGACATCGCTAGCTCATCGCTAACTCATGAATTGAAGGAGGGCTCTTCAAACTGCGAGGTAAATGGTGGCCATGAAGCAGCCAGGCACAGAGCTTAGCCTGTTTGAAGAGCGATATTCTGAGCGAAGGCTGGAAGGCCCCGTTTATGACACCCTGTTCATTCTCAGCGTAAAGCGCTATGAGTTAGCGCTTGCTATTAGGGAAGCCTATTAAAACGAAAGCTTGGGACTGATACGATCCTCTTCACACAAAAAACTAAACGCATACAGTCCAGGTTTTTGCGACAGTCGAAAGTAATGAGTTCCCCTTTGTACCGTAGTGGAGTAAAACCCTGTCTTATGTCTTTTTTGCGATGCTACCAAGGCACAGTGGTGAAATGAAGGACTACTTTGCAGTGTTTATCCAGGTTAAACTGTTTACATTGAGGAGATGAAACTTCTAAACCCATCAGACTTCATCTCTGGCTTCTTCCATGTAATTTCTTCAATTCTATGATACATTCGTAATTTCAGTGATATAGCCTAATCTTCTGCGATATTGCTGTAATCTTCTCTTACGTACGCTTGTTTCTTTATTGTCTAGGCCACACACACCTCCACACACACCACGCCCTTCGGGCACACAATGCTGAGTCTCTTGGATACAGTTGTTACTGAACACACAGATAAACACCCACTGACTCACTCGCGCACGCACTCGCTCCCTCCATCTCAGACACGTTCAACCCGTCCGTTTCTCCCTCAACCAAAAAAAACCACACAGGCACTACAGACCACATTGGCTCCTCTGTCTTCTATTTGTGTGGTCTCTACAGAGGAGGAGCGAGTCTGTGAGCTTCCTTAGCCAGCGGTGAGGCTGGGTGAACCAGGGAGGTCCTGGAGCACCAAAGCCTCAGGGCCAGACTTCCCTGCAGGAGTAATGGGGATCCGACGTACAACTTGATTCAATCCCCCAAAAAATGTCTCGGAAGTCAAGAAGGGAACTCTAGAGATCCAAAAGGGACCGTTTGATCCCGCGAACGGTCCGTCGGTAAAGATCGGCGGTTGTTTTGACATGTTCAGCTCGGCTGTGAAAGTCAACGCAAGCAGACTACCTCACATCTGGGGACAGGCATCGTTTTGGGGGGGGCGAGTAGCCCTGCAGACAAAGTGGTATTTTTCTCTCATTAATCCACCTTCTTTCATACGGCGTGCGTATGTGTACGTGTGTGTCCGCATCGGTCCGCCGCCTCACTCATGTACGTGGGCATAATTGGACACCTCTCCTGAATACAATGCTTTAGCATCAATAATGTACATAAAGGGGGTGCTGATCGCGCCAGACAGAATAGCAAATTGCTCGCAAAAATGCCGCCGCAGAACCGAGTTCTTTCGGAGGACAGAGGGTGGGTGGGAGGGAGGAAGAGAGCGCTGGAAGGAGGGAAATCGGGTAGCAATCTGAGCCAATCATGATTACTGCCAGTTTGGAGATGTTTTGCCGACCCGTTGCCAGAAATGTGTGTGGATGTGAACAGTAACGTGTGCGCTTGCCCATCCGTACCCTTGCGTGTGTGTTTTGTGTGTACGCTTACATCACCCAATGTGATGGGTTCCAGATTGCTAGAGTGAACAGCAAAGTCGTTGCCGGTTCATAGCTTAATAATGGATGGCAGAAGCACCTCGTCTTCTGCAGGTTGCTTTGCTTTAGCGATGGCTGATAAATATGCTAGGGTGTCTGCGCACTTCTTTCAGCGAAGCCTATTAAACAGAAATGTTCCTAACGTGCCAGTATCAAATATCACTTCCAAAGACAGACAGAACAGTCGTTATTAGCGTCTAGCAAGTAAACTGCTAACATCAAGCTTTTGTCTGAGCGGTAAATCTTTCCAAACTAGTCATTTGTGCTCCACAAATGGGTTTTGTTCTCACAAGGTTGGGCTGAGCCTCTGAAAAAAATAGCTTAGCTTTAGCATTAGCACGCCTGCCCCAGAAAAGGGTAGCCCTCCGCCGGTAGCCAAGGACACGGGTGTAAATCTGGGGATCAGGAATGATAGCAATTAGCGATTTCCTGTCTGCCGCGCCCTGTGAATGTGTTGGGCGGCAGGGCAGCTAGGCTTTAGCGATCGATTAGCCTACACGGTACCCTCTGTAGACTACGAAGCGCTTTTCAATGTGTGTCCCCCATAAACACACACACCCCCCCCCACATACACCACACACACACCCTAATCCTTGTCCTCGAGAGCTTCCCTCCAGAAGAGAAGCTGTGGTTGCTTTTAGCGGGGCCTGTGGTTTCCGAGAGAGGTGCTAATAGCGAGAGAAGTGCTCCGCTTCGGTGTTTCTCCAAGCGTTCGACCACGAAACCACTTGGGTGACACACTTGCATCTCTATTGACAGCTGAGCTTTTGCGCCAGCTGCTGCGGGCTGGCTACTGTCTCACTTTAAATGTGAGATTTCAGACATGTTTGCTGTGTTGCTTTGTTATGGCGTATTTAAAGTAATAATTCTCCGAGGGTGGGCTAAATATCTTTGAAAAGTGTTGTTTTTCGGGGCTGCATTAGCCCTGGGAAAGGCTGGGCACGTTGGTTATTCAACCTACATCAATGCTCCACCACATCAGGATACTCAAGCTTACCGTCTGGAATTTAGCGTTGCAACCAGATCTGGAAGCAGTCAGCCAGCCTATGAGCGAAGCAATCAATCCCAACCTGAAACGAGGTGCACTTCCTGTGGGCGTTGACCTCCAACACCACAATCGCCTGGCAGGCAGCGGAGAGATCCTTTCCACCGTTTGCTATCCCACCCCACCGACCCTTAACGAACGACAGCATCACCAGAACCCTTGCCTGTCATGTTCCCCCATCCTTCTGTCCCCTCTCCTTCTCCCACCCTCATCCATTTTTCTCTCTGTCTCTCTGTCTCTCTCTCTCTCTCTCTCTCCCTCTCTCTCTGTCTGTCTGTCTCCTAGTGACATCACCTGCCCCCCTGAAAAAAGGAAGAAAAACGAAAGAAATACAAAGAATACGCGACAAGGCAGAAGCCTATGCTATTTAGCGCGAGAAGTGAGCTCACTTATCTTGAGGAGCCCACTCCAGTGTTGGGAGTGAGGAGGCAACAATAGAGCCATTGTAGACAGGGGGGGGCAAGGATGGTTGTTCCAGTTAACGCAGTACACGGGAAACGAGGTGTGGGAGGGAACGTGGGGACTGAGCGATGGGCCCCGGAGCCAAGTGGGCGGGGACTTGGCGAGCGCTCCGACGTGGCGTCGACGGTGCCGGGTTACTCTGCGATTAGCAACCACGGCTGTGGCTTTGGCTGCAGGCCTGGGTTGCGCAACGGCGGTCTGCGTCGCGGTCTGCGCTCAGTTGTTGACTGAAGCGACTAATCTTGTGTTCTTATTTCAGTCTGTATAATAATAGGGATGGAGGCGCGCACAGGGCAGGGAGGTTGTTTCAGAGACATGCAGTACATGCGATGTTCTTTTCCTGCGCGGCTCACTGCTTGTGGAAGTCCCCGCTATTGCGCCTCACCTTTGAACAGTTGAATGCAATCGCGGGGAGAAAAAAAAGGGCAGTTTTTGTTCCATTTAAATCTTTGAGCTTTCCAAGCACCTGCGGGTCAAAGGCGCCTTAGACAGACAGCAGAACCGGGTGTTCTTTCCTGTTATAGACCTCTTTATCCCTCGCGCTCTTTCTTTCCAAGCAATCTTTTCTTTGTCCTCCTCTCCCTCCCTCTTTCGCTCTCACTCACTCCCTCCTTCCGATTTCTCTGTCTCTCACTCTCTCATCTCTTCCCCTCTCTCTCCCTACCTCTTCGTCTCCCTCCTCTTCTTCTCCTCTCTCCTTCCTCCGTTCCTTTTTTAGTTAGTCCTCCTCTTTTTAATTAAACGTGTGTAACTACTCTGCAACATATGACATGGTAGACATATCAATGAGGCCTAGTTCCCCAGGCCTGGCGTGTGCACACAAGGATTAATGGCAATTTGACTAAAACAAAGAGACGTTCCCTGAAATATTGCCGAGTACCTACATAATTACAAGATGTGCTGATAAGCAAATAATGACACGATTCTGCGATAGCGCCCCAGACTAATTATGTGATGTGAAAAGCAGTTGATTGCAGTGGGTGGGTGGGAGGGAGGGCAGGGGTGTGAGTGTGTGTGGTGGGTGGGGGGGGGTATACTCAGGGCACTTCACAGTGGAAGCTGAAGATGACGGCCTATCTGTGTTGTAGTCTGGTACAGGCACGGTTTCGGTCTCTTGTCTGGAGAATGTTTGTGATCACAGTGGCCTAAACAGCGGGCGAGAGGGCATACGGCTGTCAAAGCAAAACGATCACCGCACCTGCTCACCAAGTATCCAACAAGCCTGCTTCTGAATACATGACATTTGACCTAATGCACCTCTCTTCTCTCCTTTTCTTCCTCCTCTCCCCTCTCTCCCTCTCTTTACATCCTGCGTGAAGATCCCCTCCCCCTCCCCCCCTCTTCTCCTACTCGTGGGGCCTCGGCTCTGCAGCCAGGTCGAAGCTTGCCACCGGAGCCAAGATGGCCGCCGGCTCTCCCCCCTGCCTCTCTCTGCCGGCGCTGGTGCCCCTCAGCACCTTGCTCCTGTCTCTGCTGCTGTCCGCTTCACATGCCTTATGTAAGTACCCGTCAACCTATTGCGTTCAGAATACCGAAAGTACTTGCGCTGGTTTGTGGTGAGTTGTTTGCATCCGTGGTTATGTGCATCTATACGCAATTCTCCGGGATGTTTGACGTGTTCAGTCGGCGCAGCGTCTGCGACTTAGCCTATTTTATATGTTATCTAAGATTGGCTGGCTTTGTTTCCGTATTGTGTTCTCCCATTGGGTGGGATTCTAATCTGTGATGTGGGGAGGGGGCGGGGGGGGGGGGGGGAGAGGAACCCCTCGCTACGCGGGCAGAATATCTCCACCACAGCTGCTATCTATCTGGGTCTATCCTGCCATCTCCTCACTTAGCGCCAGTGGGAGCCTCGCGCCAGATCTCCCCGGTCCGGATTTGTTCCGCGCCGTTTCTCCCCTAAGATGGGTTTAGAGACGCATTAGGAAAACAAAACAAAGAAGCGCGGCAGATAAATAAGAGCGAGGGGATTTGGGGGGGAGGGGGGGCGGGCAGGGGGTGGCCGGGGGGCGGGGGCGAGCGATATTCGCGGAGGTTCCAAAGCAGTCGAAAGGAGGAGGGATTGTGTGCTATTGCAAGAGTAGTTGAGCTTACTGTTTTGAATTAGCCTCTTTGCTTGTTTTTTCCCCTTCTCTCTCTCACTTGCAAGCTAAATGTGTAGCTTTAACCTCGTCGCTTGATGTCTATCCTGCACTAGACTCCAGCAGCACTCTCCTCGTCCGTCTGTCCCCACCTTTATCTCTCCATCGGCGCATTGCTCTTCTCCTTCCCCTCTCCTCTTCGCCATCTGTTTCGTGTCTCTCGGTTTCTCTGTATGTCTTCTTCTCGCTCGCCTTTTTTTTCCACTCTCCTTTTTCTCTCAGTAACTTTCTCCAGACACACACACACACCACTCAGAGTAGCCTCTGTGGAGAGCAGCCTTTGTATATAGCCTCCCAAATAGACCACAGCTTGGACACACACACACAGACCCAGGCGCACGTACACAAATGTAAGCACCTACGCACGCACACACCCATGGTCCAACTCTTGTCGTCTGCCCTAATTGCTAGTTCAGATTGAAGCCAGCCAGCGGGCTCATCTCCCACAGATTGACAGAGCTCTCTGTTTGGTCTGCCTGAGGTCTTTTATGTTTGTTATTGTCCCCCCCTACCCTCGTTTAAAGCACTCTACCCTCCATTTATAACCCCCCCTATCCCTCTCCTCCCTCCATTTACACCCCCCCCCACCCTCTCCCTCCATTTACACCCCCCCACCCTCTTCTTTGCGTCCCTCCTCCATCTCTGGTTGGATTTTGTGCACCTGTCTGCTTTCGCTGAGCGCAAGACAAGAGGGAACCCCCCCCCCCCCCCCCCGCCCCCCGTGCCGCAGACACTCGCGCTCGTGGACTCGCACGCCAGCGCGACCATGCATGCGCGGCCCAGGGGTGCCTGTCGTCCAATTAAATTCTCTCCCACCTGATCTTGAGGGGACAAAGAAGCTCGTACGAGTCCACCCTCTTTCTCCCTCACTCCATCAACACCTCTCTGCACACCCTCACACATCCGCGCGCATGCGCCCGCCGCGAGTGGATGTCACCTCTTTGGAGAGGGCTTTCGCTAAAAGCATGATGTCATTCTCCCACCCTCGCTCTCGCCTCTCGCTCGCCTCTCGTCTCCTTTCACTCTCATAAATCACGGGGAGGAGGAGGCATTTTTAATCAAAAAGGGGAAAAGAGTGTTGAATAAATCCAGCCACTCCGCAGTAATAAAGCCTCCCTTTGCATTGTGTGTGCGTGTGAGCGTGCGCGCGTGGTTTGAATGAAAGCGCGAGACCCCCTACAGGCGGTAATGTCGTAGGCATTGCATCCTTTCATTTCTAGGTCTGCTTGTGTGGTGCTCTGTCCTGCATTGTAATCGGGCCGTCTTAGGGAGCTGACCTTAAAACCTGTTTGTCTCCAATCCATTTATAACACCAAGGGGCCTACTCAACCGCCTAAAGAAGATTTCTCTCTGACGTCATTTGATATTTTCCATTTTTAGTCGTTTGTGAGACTATCGTTGTGTCTCAGTTGTGTTTTTTTTTTTCTTCTTTGTGTTGCCTGAAGGCTTAGATGTCGATACGAATGGGCATCTGTAAATCCTTCTGGTGAACAAAATGTAAAAAATGGCTGTACAACACAATCTGATTTGATTTCCAGATGGAGACGAACAGCACGGCCTTGTCAGAACCGGGAACCGTCTCCGAGATCGGTCAATCTGACCACGCTTGACCACCTCTCTCCTTTAAACAGAGAACAAATCCTGCGAGCGTTTTTGTGGCTGCTGTTGGTCATTGGGCATTTTGTGCGCGTGTGTGTGTGTTTGGTGGAACTCAACGCTGTGAGAATAAGAAGACCTAACGTTGGCCTTCCTCAGAGAGGAAGTAAGTTGTCCCTTTGGGACTGTCCTTTCACCCCATACCAAGAACAGATCCGATGAAAACAAACACACACACACACCCTCTTCCCAAGTCTGTCCATTCAGCAAGGGTGTGTCGGTTGGCCTGACCACAGCATCCAAGGCCTTGCATTATACTCCCGTCTGCCTCCGACCGACAGACACCGCAAGACAACAGTGCCCAGAATAGCCTCGCCAAAACACTGGCTCCGCAAATCCCATTTGTTCCTCTGCCACCTCTCAAACGGGGCCCTTTTTCAACCGTCCACAATGCACACGGCGATCAAATTGAATTTTTGGGGAATTTCTTTTTCGGAGGGAGGAGGAACCTCCATATATAAATATAGGGAAAAGTGCTATGTTATTTCTTCAAGCTCACCACTGAGTGACCAAATAAGGTTCTGTTTTGTTTCTCGGGGTTCTTATTTTTTTCGGGGGGTACATATTGGTGATGTGCACTGTCGGGTTCTTGTAATACACGAGGACAATGACGAGTGATTTTGATGTGTATGATTAGTTACACCCTTTCCTTTCCAATGCAATTTCCTTAAGAGTCGCCTGCCTGTCTTTGTCTTGGCCAGGGCCCCTAATTGTAATTGACGTGAGCCTACAGTGACGGGGAAGCAATTTCAATCATTTATTTTCCTTTGAAGCTGCCAAATGAAAACATTTCTGGCCCCTCGGGGAGAGTGAGTAGTTCTTCCGTTCAATCTTTCTCCCTCCCTTTTCAATTCAGTTGAATTCCATTTGAGATAGACCAGCCTTTGAAAAATCCCAGCCATCACTTTCACAGATTTAGCATCAACATTAAGCAGCGACGCTTCTCATAATTTGATCCTCAACTTGGGTGAGATTTTAATTTGAGTTGGAAAGTTCTTTTGATCATTCTGTCGGGGCACCAAACACATCCATTGTGACGCAACCTCCACTTCGTTACATAATAGTGACCCGTGATCTGTTTGGCTTGATAGAGGCTAGTTCTTGCTTCAAGTTCCTTTCAAGCTGCAGTTCCAGTAGCCGCCAACAGATGTCCCCACAATGACCTCACCTTTTGCTTCTATGTACACAATCAGCTAATTCTCAGTAAACCGCATAGTCAAATAGGATGACAAGATTTATAGACAGGGCCTTTGATTTCTTACGGGATCAAGCAACTAGGGTTTAATCAACTGCCATTAATCTTAATAAACTGCACAAGTCCTCTTAGCGTAATGAGGATAGCTTGACTGAATACCAACTATGTTTTGTTATCAGCAACTGCCATAAGCATGTTTATTTAAATCCAGCATTGCTATGTTCACCACAGCACAGATTGGTGCGATCTTAGCGTGTATATCGTTTTAAAATTACTTTCTTGTCCAAACAATACAAAGCTTTTTTTAATTCTTCTTCTTTTTTTTTTTACCAAGAGCTGATGTCCGTCTTCTCTCCTTTTCTCTGTCTCGCTGTGGAATAAACTCAGTCCAGTAGTTTGAGCAATGCCGTTCGAGTCAAGTTTGACAGAACAATACGAGTGATTGAAGTAAGTGAATGGGGCCATCTCGTTGCTGCTTTTCGGGATAAACGGATTCACCTCAGCAGAAAGGTGTCCTTTGAAATTGTAATTGTGTCCGACACTTTGATGAGTGCTCCGTCTAACTTCACATCTTCAAAGCTTTTGAATTGTGACATTTTGGGAAGGGGGAAAATGCCTGCAATGTTACCTCCAGAACGGGGGGACATTGCACAATACGTTTTTCCAAATCAAGCGTATGGCGGTGAAACACTCGGTGTACCTTTGAGGTTTTAGGTCCTTTTGCATGCATGTGTGTGTGTGTGTGTGTGTGTGTGTGTGATACTGCAGTACTCTGGGAATAGATCAAGGGTCCTTACCATCATTTTGTGCTGCTCCAAATGTAGCAGTTACACGAAAGATTTGGCCACCAACCATTTTTGGCTCCTACCAATTGCAGGTGTTTTTATTTCCATTTTATGCAGTCAACAAGTATCAATTGCCTTAAGAGACTGTGGAACAGTGGAAAATTGGTCCCATTTCGCAACTCCTTGGCATCCCCCGGCTATTTTGAGATTGGCCAAGCTCTTCAACTTAATTTCCTTTTGGCCTTCTTGAAATCTAGTTGATTTATTGCCAACAGATTACAGCATAATACTCCCCATCTGTATCCAAAACAATAGTTTCAATGGGACCAATTCTACACCATTAGAAGACATTCTTGAATTCATCTCCTCGACAACTGCGTAGCTAGAACCGTTTGCGTGGGGCATTTGGGCTTTAGAACTCAAACAGGCTTCCTCCAGTCCTGCCCTGGGCTGTTAGTGACGGTGAGGCTCATGTCGTTTATAGAAAGTGCCAACTTTTTTTCACTGCAAATTTAAAGAGGAGGAATTTCTTTTTTTTAAAGAAACATTGTGCTAGAAATCCTTGCACTGTTTGGGCCTCCTGAGGTTCCGTAGCACTGAGCCCTTCTTCTAGGAGGGCGATGATCCATTAGATGACCCTGGTGTTGACGATGCAATCAGCACGCTTGCTTTGTGAATCAGCTGCATCAAAGGGGACTCGGCCCTCCAACTGACCCAGAGTTGGAATCCCAATTAACCTCTCTTCCCCCTCCTTAATTGAAAAAGCAATTGTTTCATTAACTCGTTAGCTTGTCTACGGCAAGGTAAGGATTCGGTCTGATGGAGGACTGGATAAATGAGCTCTCCAGAGGTTTTCCAGGGCTCGGATTATTACGGACCGGACGATCGTTTATCAACGTATTTGTTGACGCTGACTATTTTCCCGGTTTGGAGCCAGAAACAAACATCGGACAAGCCAGTAGAGACCGTGGGAACTGTACTAACAGAGGGCCAACTTCCTGTGTGCTATAGTGGCTAGCGTTAGGAGGATCTTGATAGGTCGACCCTCCACAGCTTACGCTCGCCCCTTGGGATGAATGAGAGGGAATCTCAAAAGCACGTTTTCCACCTGGAACACAACCTGACCGCCATGATTGTATCCATCTGTCCTCACCCCTGCAACTGACATGCCACTGCTTTTCCGTCCCCCTTCCCCCCCCTCATTTTCCTCTCAATCCCCATTCAAGTCTTCACAGCAGTCGATTTACCCTAGCCAGGAGCAAAGCTTTGCTACCGATGGCCGAGAGGACGTAGGCTGGTTATCATGGCGATGGAAGTCCAGGACAATTGGGACCCGATTGATGGGGCCTGGTTTTCTGGACCTAGAGGGTGTTGCTAGGCGTGTTCAAGCTTGAGGAGGGTAGGGGGGGGAGTATGGAGGGGTGGAGAGGGGATGCAAATCGTGGCCTGCCTCAGTCTACACATGGGGGCCCAGTACAAGTAGTCACAGGCATTCTGGCATTAGTGGAGACCGCCCTGCCTCGGACCCCCCCCCCCCCCCCCCCCCCCCCCCCGCCACACACACACCCCTGTCATAGATTTCCTGTGATTACGTGATTAACACCACCCAAGGCCTCGCTCGTCTCTCGCCATTGCTCCTCTTACGGGACTCAATATACCACCTTCAGGAAGTGTGAAAAGGCGGCGTCAAGTTTAAACCTGCACTGGAGGTCAACAAGCTCTGCAGCCACCCGCTTCCGTGTGCTCACTCACACCGTTAGACTGACGGTCCGATTCCGAACGGTGAAAAGAAAAGCCTCGCAACCGCTAGGCTTGGCTTGGCTAAGCTAACTGCCCTGTGAGGTACACGACGGGGCCATTAGCCGTTAGCTCCTCGAATGGGGTCTAAATGTTCCCTTCACCCTCGAATAGACCTTTTTCCCCCGATGTCGCAGGTGTCTATATTCGACTAGATGGATGCCAAGTGGTTTGCTTCTCCGTCCCCACTTTTCTCAAATGACTCAATGACTTTATGAGGGGCCATTTTGTCCTCCACTTTTCTCATCCGCGCCATAATGGCTTCTATTTATGTTGTGGGCTTCAATGTTCGCCGGCATTAGTCACAGATCTGTCTTCGCGTCCCGCAAAGTACCCTGGTGAACGCGCAGGACTGTAAATGGAAACCGACGTAGCGACGACC
>BROE01000028.1:5726592-5739418 GCA_036571765.1 Plecoglossus altivelis
GGCCTCGCTCGTCTCTCGCCATTGCTCCTCTTACGGGACTCAATATACCACCTTCAGGAAGTGTGAAAAGGCGGCGTCAAGTTTAAACCTGCACTGGAGGTCAACAAGCTCTGCAGCCACCCGCTTCCGTGTGCTCACTCACACCGTTAGACTGACGGTCCGATTCCGAACGGTGAAAAGAAAAGCCTCGCAACCGCTAGGCTTGGCTTGGCTAAGCTAACTGCCCTGTGAGGTACACGACGGGGCCATTAGCCGTTAGCTCCTCGAATGGGGTCTAAATGTTCCCTTCACCCTCGAATAGACCTTTTTCCCCCGATGTCGCAGGTGTCTATATTCGACTAGATGGATGCCAAGTGGTTTGCTTCTCCGTCCCCACTTTTCTCAAATGACTCAATGACTTTATGAGGGGCCATTTTGTCCTCCACTTTTCTCATCCGCGCCATAATGGCTTCTATTTATGTTGTGGGCTTCAATGTTCGCCGGCATTAGTCACAGATCTGTCTTCGCGTCCCGCAAAGTACCCTGGTGAACGCGCAGGACTGTAAATGGAAACCGACGTAGCGACGACCACCCCCGCCCGCGCCAAGGGTAGGCTGTTTGAATGAGGCCGTGTCATTTCTCTTATCGGCGGCGGGCAGAGTTAGCGGTCAGTAGCGGGATGCTACATTAGCAAAACAAGTAGCTGCTTACACAGTGTGAGTTAGCTTCCCCCTGCCGGCCGGCGGTGTTTGCTCGGAAACGCTCCGTTCTACCATCCTGTGAAGATAGCGGCTCCCCCATCTCAAGCTATTCCTGCCTTACCCGACTCCTGCTAGGCAGATAAACCTGCTGTTGTGTGCTTATCTGCGCTTGAGTTGGAACCTTTTCTCCATTTGAAAGGAGCCTGGAATAGAATGAGATACTGGTGGGACATCCATAAGGCAGCAGGGACACGGTCCTTTCAATGTCACCCGGAGTAGAATTTACCACCGAACTGTGTTCCTCAAGACATATATCGAAAAATGGTGAGAAATTTTGAGAGCAAAATGAGAATCGTTTTCTTCTTTTTTTTTCATTATTGTTCGTGTTAAATGTTACAAGCCACAGAATTTTCCATGTGTTCAGCAACGGCACGGCTGGCCTTTCAGATTGTGTGTTGCTCAACTCAACGTGATGATGCAGTTTGGGACGTCCCTCATGGCATAAAATAGAAAGTAATTGAGTTCCAATAGACATACGTTGGCCCAGTCGTGTGATTACCGTCCGCGTGATGACAAGGTTCAGATGAGGAAGAGTGACACTTTACGATAACCGCCAGCTGAAGTCAATGAAAATGGCAAAAGGTAAATTTTACGATGGCGGTTTTCAGACAGCTCTCATGCACACTTACAGTACACACACACACACACAAGTAGAAAAGGACCTGGTCAATAGCATGCTCTTTTGATTCCTAATCAAGCTTACACACACACACACTCAAACACACTACACTTTCCACTCCGAAGTGCCTCAGTGGCAGGGGCCTCCATCAGATTGTGGGTTCTCAGCAGGTGTAAAACACCGCCCCAGGCTGTGTGTGAGGCCCGCGTTAGATGTTTGCCGCTGCGCTAGTGACACGCCGGGCGCAGGCGGCTTAACCACCCTCTCTCCTCCGCCCGTTTTGCTCTCTCGCCCGCTCTCCAGTCGCTCCCTCTCCTGCACTTTGGTTCCACCTCTCGGATTATCCCCTCGTCCATTCGCATTCCTCCCAGCACCTTCCTGTGCCTGCGCCTGCTCTGTCAGAGGGAAGCTTCTCTCTCACGTCGGCCATCACTCGCCTGGTTGTATCTCTGTCGATGTCTCTCGCTCTGTCTCCCCCTCTCTCTTTACGGTCTCGTCATTTCCTCATGTTTGTGGCTCTGCCCTCCCTCCCCCGTCTCTGTTCAGTGCTTCAGGGAGACGCAACCTGGGAGATGCAGTCGGGCTGGTCTCACCTTTGAACGTCCGTAGCTCGCGAGTCCTTCTGAGGGGGCGTGTGCCAATATACTGCAACACGGTGAGGTGGTTAGTGTCTTTAGTTTCCAGCAATCCCCTTCCTCTCACTATGGAACCTAGTCACATCGGTCTGGTCATCTGCACACACTGTAGGGTTGAAAAATCTCACAAATGAGATTTTAACACAGGAGAGCAGGTCCTCTGTCAATACGGATTCGTTTGAACTCGAGTATTCGGCACATCAAGGAAAATTTGGTTTCACACTGAACACCGACCTCCTTGGCGTGACATGCCACACCGTGTTCGGAATATCAGACATCCGGGGCGGTCTTTATTCGTCGCCGATGCATCGTCATCCGTGTAACGCACGCACGAACAGAGAGCGTACGCACGCACACGCAGCTAACAATCAGAGCACGAATTGTACACACGCGGTACAAGGCACGCAGTTACATGCTCGGTACACGCGCGCAGAGACGCATCTGCCACGCGCACAGAGAAACCTTGGGCTGGATTCCAGGGACGAGGGAAGAGGGAGAGACGAGTGCCTGCCCACCCCCTCCACAACAGCTCCGGGCTTGTTTCGACTCGAGAACACGTGCGACGTGCGGGCTGTGTATTCTGTCACACGTGCACGAGTGCGTTTTGATCCTCGCTCGCCAAAGATTTCACCCAGCACCATTTCTCTTTTTCTTTTTTTTTCATGCCGTCAAATGAACTTTCTATGGAATGCCTCATGCATCCCAGGGCTCCCACCCCCCACACACACACACCAATTCCTCCTTTTTCACTCGTATCTCTCTATCAGGCGTGTTCCTAATCAATGCAGGATCTCTCCTTCATGTGTGTTTATCACAGCCCAGAGAGAGGGCTTTTCCCACTGCCTCTTAATTATTCATCTGATGTTCCAGCGCCGGCTGTTTGATCATACCCACGTACCAGTGCACTCTGGAGTTAACAAGTCTCCCTGGAGACCGCAGACGCGTCCGCGCTCGGCCCGGCTCGCTGCATGTCGAGTTGCCCCCCCCCCTTCCTCTCCCCCGCACCCTTCCCCGGCCCCCGACACCCTCCTCGTGACAGAACGCAGACCGAGCCCCCACATCCCCCCCTCCCCCCCTCGTCAGTCGAAATGCATACACAAGCCGCACGGGACAAAGGAAAAACATGAAGTACGAGAAACCGGAAAGCTTTTCCTGCATACAGTATCATGGTATAATCGAAAAGAGGGAAAAAACAAAAAAATGGGGAGGCACCAGAGAAAAACCCCACCCCACCACACACACCCACCCCCACCCAAAACCCCCCAACCCCCACCCCCCTCTCCAACGAAAACGTAAACACCAGCACCAAACGATTCTCAAAATGGCTTTCTCAACCCTGCTTGCTCCACCCACATGCTTTGAAATGCCCAAACCACGAACGCGCACGTCTCTCTCCTGAACAACGTGCGCGTTCCCGCACAATACCATATACCTCCCACTCTCCCTCAGTCCATCAATCCCCTCCACCCTCATAACGCTCTGCTCCCGCTCCCGCATCAACATCCACAGCCTATTCGCGCACATTTCTGGAACCAGGCAAGCCCCCCCAACCGCAACGCCGCAGAGAGCTACGTGTTGTCTGGAGACGAGTATCATAGTGTAAGTACCCGTGTGTAGAGAGAAGCAGAGAAAAGAGGGAGACCGAGGCACCCAAGACAAGGATACCGAGACACGAGAAGAGTAAGAGAGAGAGAGAGAGAGAGAGAAGAAGAGAGACGAAGACGAGAAAGAGAAGAGAGAAGAAGAGAGAGAGAAAAAGAGAGGAGAAGAAGAGAAGAAGAAGAGAGAGAGAGCAGCAAGGAGAGAACAGAGAAAGACGGTTAAAAGGGGCATAAAAGCCAGAGACAAGACCTTGGGCTCTTTATCATTCACTATCTCACATTAAATTAAATTCACCTCAGGCGTCACGCAATGTCACGAGGTGCAATTGTCTCTAGCTGTAATTACCCCTAGGTGTTGATACACGATGGGCACTTCCCCTGCTCAAGTCGACCTCTTCTCAGTCCACAACCTCTCTCCCTCTCTCTCTCTTCCTCTCTTAATTTCTTTTTTTTGGTTCCTCTTTCCGTCTCCCCCTCTGCATCTCTCTCCCCCCTTTTCGCCGGCTCTCGTTTGGTCTGTCTAGTTTTTGGCTTTTCCCTCTCGGTCTCTCCCCCTCTCTTGGTATGGCCATTTTTGTGCCACCCTCTCCATTCGTCTTTCGCTCGGTCTCTCCTGTTGGAGACGGTGGTGCGAGGGTTCTACTTTCACACAACCAATGAATTCCACGTATGACTGTCCAGCGCCCTTCCCTGCTCAGACAGTGGACTCGGGGGTGGGGGGGGGCTGGCGGGGGTGTGAGTGCCTGTCGCTGCCTGTGCTCTTCACATAACGCCACCTTGATTTGAAGGCGGCGACAGACTAATAATGAATTTGTTAGCTGATCGCTGATAGTCGCCTTCCCATCGCCTGTCATTTGCGCTCACGACCTCTCTCTCTCTCTCTCCCTCTCTCTCCCTCTCTGTCTCTTTTTCCTTCCTCCAGCACCACCTCGGTTCACTAAAGTTCCTGTCGACCAGATTGGCGTATCTGGGGGCGTGGTCTCTTTCGTTTGCCAGGCAACCGGTGACCCCAAACCCAAGGTGAGCTGGAACAAGAAGGGCAAGAAGGTCAACTCCCAGCGCATCGAGGTAAGAACCTGCCCTCCCCCCTCCCCCCCATCAAACCCACTAGCGCCCCCTTAGGCCTGGAAGGAAGCATGACGACGTCTTTAGCATCTACCTTTCCCTCCTGCGCGAGTGTCTTCGCTGTGCGTCTTAATTGTACATGACAGGTACACGGCATTGAGTGTAATCATGATACGCGACAACTCCGCCCCTCTGGGGCGGGGGGGCGAGCAGCAGAACGAGCGCTCGCCGGTCTTAATGGCGAGCTTTTTCCCGGCATTCCATTTTTCGACGCGGCAAGCTGTGCCTTATCCATGATGTTTGTTTGGCGTTCGTTCGCCACGCGAGGCCAGACGGAGGCTTTAAAGTCTTGATTGATGCTCAGCGTTCTCTAATTAAAGCTCGCTGGCGCTGGCTTCGCCGGAGGCACACTGGGAAGACTATGCCCTCGACTGCAGGAAGGCCACAGCGACAGCACAACAACAACAGCAAAACGAGAAAATATTGTGAAATGGGACAAATAAAAACTCGCTGCTTTGCATTACGTTTCTCCCGATGAAAGGATGGGCGTGGAGGGGGAGGAGGGAATTGGCTAAACAAACACAAACCCCAAGGGTGGCGGGATTGAACTCTGACTGAAATGACGCGTTCGTGGACGTGCATTTGCTACATTTGCACATTTGTAAAGAAAAAAAATTGGGTACAAAATTGGAAATGTGCTGGCCTCCCTCCAGCTTTGCCTTTGATATTGATCTCAGTGTTGAACTCGCACTGTTTCTCCTCATTAGAGCTTTGGCCTTGAGATCTTTAAAGACACAGTCAGGGGGGACGGCTACCCCCACCAGCCCCCTCTTCCCTGTTGCCACATCGATCCACGCATACGTGTCTGTGTGTGTGTGTGTATATGTGCGTGCGTGTTTATGTGTGGTTCAAGATATCTCATGAACTCAGGGTCAGGCGAATTGGTGAATGTTGAACGTGTCTATTCAGAGGAGTGAAAAAGAATGCTTTTGAGTTTGACACACACACACACACACAAATCTCACACACTCCCCTCTCTCGCTAACCCAGACTATAGAGTTAGACAGACAAGCAGCTCCCATTGCAACACACCTCTCTTTCTCCCTGTATCTCTCTTCCTGCCTAGACGATACAGTTTTGCATGCACACACACAGCTCCCATTGTAACACACCCCTCTCTCTCTCTCTCTCTCTCTCTCTCTCTCTCTCTCTCTCCCTACCCACAGACGATCGAGTTTGACGAGGGGGCAGGGGCCGTGCTCAGGATCCAGCCACTCCGCGCCCCGCGGGACGAGAACATCTACGAGTGCGTGGCTGAGAACAGCGAGGCCGAGATCAACGTCAACGCCAAGCTGTCCATCATCAGAGGTGAGCCTAACCGCCCCCTGGCGAGCACGTTCGTCCACGCTTTTATTCAGACCCGACAAAGCCAATCAAGGAATAAAAGAACGCAGTCATAACAGTCCTACCGCGGTAAAGGCCAGCGAACCGTCTGCGTGTCACTGATATCGTACCGCAAACGCTGCCTTCCACCTAAAAGAAGGTGTTGCCAATCACTCCTGCAGTTACCACCAGGAAGTACCTCAAGGTCTCAGGCCAGACATCACTTCCTGGAACAACGCGGGCGCGTTGCAGAGACACGGATCTGATAAGGGTCGATAGGTGTAAGGGACGCGCTGGGAACCCTATCCAGGCCTATCCGTAGCCCGCGTTATCAGCGGTCGCGGCGGAGAGGAGATAAGCCGACTGCAACACTCTCGGCCGCGCTTTCAATTACTGGTGCGAGGTTGGAGAAGAGTCCTCCAGATTCACTTAGGGCAGATGGAGTTTGGCGCAGGCGAATTGCCCCACTCCCCCTTGTGGCCGTTCTCTCCGCCGGTGTGGGGGGGGGGGGGCGTTGGATATTTATCAAGGATCAATCTCGGCGGCTATAGCTTCATCAGCCGCCTATTCAGAGAGAGAGAGATGGGACATTTTCCAGAGGGCGCTAAGAGGGCCTCATTGTCTGTCGAGGAGAGCCTGGAGAAAGAGGCTTGATTGGTCATGCACAGGCGACGTGGTGTAGCTGACAGATGTGTGAGACTGAGTGGAAATAACACACCCATGTCAGGGAGGCTTGGAGACAGAGTGTCAACTGACAATCACGGTGTTGCCTCTCCCTTCCCTGCTCTCTCTCTCTCTTTCTCTCTCTCTCTCTCTCTCTCTCTCTCTCTCTACATCTATGTGTCTGTATCCATCTTTCTGTCTCTGCTTCCTCCATCCATCTCTCTCTATCCATCTCTCTCTTTCTCTGTCCATCGTTCTGTCTCTCTTTCTCTATGTTGCTCTATGTCCCTCTTTCTCTCTCTCTGTCTCTCCCTTTCTCTTCATTTGTCTCCCTTGCCACTCAATCTCTCTGGGGGCGTTTTTCCCATCATGCCTGGCTCCGTCCGTCAACCCAGGGCCATCATGCGTTATCCTGTTTGTCCTCCCTGGCACAAGCCTTGCTGCTTGACGTCATGTTTGGACAGTGAGCTGGGCTCTTGCCCTGTTCCTCTCTCTCTCTCTCTCTCACTCTGCTCACCCTTGCTCTTCTCTCTCCCTCTTTCTTTCTCTCTGTGCTCTGCTCACCCCTCCTCCTCTCTCGCTCTTTCTCTCTCTTCTCACCCTTCCTCATTTCTCTCTCTTTCAGTCTCTCTTTACTTCCTCCTCCGCTTGTCCCCCCTTCCCTCTTCTCTTTCCCCCCTTGTGCTCTCTCTCTCTCTCTGTCTCTCTCCCTCCCTTTCTCCTCCAACGCTGCCATCTGCCCCTGTTCCCTGGCTGATGCTGCGGTGTGACCAGGACTCGAGCTGTGACAAGGACTGGGAGCGGGAGGCTGGAGGGGGGGTGGTGTGTGGAGGGGGCTGGCTGGGGGGAGGGGAGGGGGTGGGTGGGGGTAGCTGAGCCAGAGAAGCTGGCAGCTTGCTGGGGCTCCTGGTTGGGACCGGGGCCCAGCAACCAGGGTTAGCCGTGATTGTCAGCCGCCCAGTCTTACATGGAAATCCAGGCTTTGGGGCAGGGCCCAGGAGAGCGACCGCCACACAGGCACTGCAGGCAGAGAGGCAGGCAGGCAGGGCCAGAGATGTGGAGCTCAAGCGGGAGGGGGAGGGGGGGGAGCGCAGAGAGCTGTGTCCCAGCCTTCCCTCCTCCTCCCTCCATCTGTTCGAATGCCTGTCCTGACACTGGCCTGGCAGCACAGCAGGGCTGGACATGAGCAAGAGCGAGATGGGAGGGGAGGGGGGTGGGGGTTTAGAGGAAAAATGGATGGATCGGATAGAAGGGTGACAGGCAAAGGAGAGGAAGAGAAGGGAAAGAGAGAGAAAAGAGAGAGAGAGAGAGAGGGTGAAGGAGGGCGATGGACGCATATGAAGTTAGGAGAGCCATAAGAAGGTTGAAACAGTGGAGAGGGAAGTTGACATGTGCTGTTGAAGGTTATCAGAATGACAGGGGTCAAAGTATACTCACCTAAACCCAAAATTATTACGTTTGAATCCATGACACACACACCCACAAACAAATTTACACCTTCACACTCCCCGGTACATGTAATCCTACATACATCAGAACAACTCACGCAGCTATCAACACATCTCCAATGTCGCCGCAGGGGCTAATCACACTTAGCATTGTAGGAGTCACACTTGTCCTGATGGCTTCAAGCTGGTCCTGATGGTTACCCAAAGAATTCCCTCCCACACCCCCTTACACACACTCTCTCTCGTACACACACACACACACACACACACTCTCTCTCGCACCCCCTTATACACACACTCTCTCACACCCCCTTACACACACTCTCACACCCCCTTACACACACTCACACACACACTCACACACATACACATACACATACTCTCACACACACACACAAAGAAGGAGACAGACAACGAGAGAGCACACCTGAACGCACACGGAACCACATGTTGGCGTGCGAGGAGGGAGTCAAATCGTGAGCGCGGAGGATCTGCACAACCCTCCCACCCCCACAGATTTACTCAGCACGTTCCAGCCCGAGAACAGTCATAGCGAATGTCAAAGAAGGCCTTGTTCTTCCTACCTACCCTCCTGTTCTATACATAGTCCCGTGGGAGGCGGGCTGAGACACATGAAGTTAGACGCCTGCACCGTCTGAGGGTTTGTTGGGGGGGGGGGGGGGGGGNNNNTTCTCCCTTTCTCTCGCTCTCTTTCTCTCTCGGTTGGAAATAACACCTGTTAGCCATGGCTGCAGGCCCACCTTGGCACTGCCATGCACGCACACACACGCACATACAGTACACACCCAGCATAAGACTGCCCCTTGGCATTCACCCCTAATGTACTCCCAACACAAACCGCAGCCCTGGTTTCACCATCTGCGCTCGTTCACCCAAAGACCTGAACCCACCCATGAACCCCTCTCCTTGTGCCAAGACACACACACACACACATGCCAGTCAGCACTCTAATGCTACCCACCCCGACACACATCCTCTATCCTCCCTCCCCTTTCTTTTTCTTTTCTTTCATCTTCCCCTCCTCTCCAGGTGGAACTAATACCAACCTGTCCTCTCTTCCTGCAGTGTGTCTGAATAAACTCCTCCTCCTGAATATCTCCTTTATAGACCTGGCCAAGCTAGCCCTCTCTGCCACACCCTCCCCTCAGCACCCTGGCTTCCTCTACAGCAACAAATCTCGCTCTCCCTTCCGCTCTCTCTCAGGTCTCCCCGTTCTCTCCATATCCACAAGTGTGCACAGTCTTTCTCTTTCTCCCCTTCCCTTTCTCTCTCCCTCCATTTGATCTCTACCCTTCTCTTTCCCCTTGTCCCTTCCATCTCTGTCTCCATCCCTTCCCTCTCTCTCTCTCTTTCTCTCCCTCCCTCCCTCCCTCCCTCCCTCCCTCTGTCCTCTCTCTCTGTGTCTGTGCCTGCCTCCATTGTCTCTCTGTCTCTCTTCCTCTCTCATTCCTCTCTCTGTCTGTGTCTGTGCCTGCATCCTTTGTCTCTCTCTCTCTGTCTCTCTCCCTCCTCTCTCTCCCTCCCTCCCTCCTCGCTCTCTTCTCCTCTCTCTGTGGCTGACCCCCTTGCTTCGGGACCTCGTTAGCGAGGACAGCTCGACAGAGTGGACGGGCTTAGCAGGCAGAGCCGAGATAGGGCTCATGTGATCAGCTAGCCTGTTAATTGGCCGTCGTCCGGGACGACCAGGAAGTTGCATTTGTTTTGACAACTGCTGCTGCGACCCAAATTTGGGTGTGTAGACACGCGCCCACGTGTGCACCCGCAAACCCTTTATGAGCTTGATGGAACTAGGGAGTTGGGGAAAACCTAAATGTGAACCATCTCTAATAATCACTTCCTGGTTGGGCTAACCCATCAATCTGGGGGGAGTTCAAATGACAGAATGTGACGCTAGGGCTAAATCCAGCCTAGCTAGCCGTCCGCTACCACAACCCTATCGGCTTGGTGACTGTAACCAGGAAGAGGCAGAGGTCTCCTTGGGCAAGCAGGATTCAATCCGATTCTAGTGAGCTGGGAGTGAAACGCTGGCGTGGGTGCGGCGGTGCAGCTAGTCTAGCACTCCAATCTCCCAAGATTAAAAAGCTTTGGAGCAAGGAAGGCCAGGTAGAGGTAAAGGGGAGGAGAGGGTGGAGTCTGGCTCCTGGCCAAGCTTTGAAGACATCTTTTTCTTAGCGTCCATCTTAAGCTCTCTACCCCTCCTTTATGTGGTTGTCTCCTTTCTTTCTTTCTTTCTTTCTTGTGTCTCACTTATCGGCCCTGACATCATCCTTCAGCCCCTCCCACACCTCTCTCCCTCTATCGCTCATCCCCTCTCCCTCCCTCCCTCCCTCCGCCCCCCATCCTTTACCCCCTTCCCTCCCCTCCGTCTCCCTTTTTCATCCTCCCCCAACTATCCTGCGATCTCGTTATCGCCTCCTCTCCATCACGTTCCTCCCCCCCCTTCTTGACCCACCCCTTCACTCCTGCTTCCTCCACCCCCCCTCCTCCTTCCCACCCACCTTTCCCCCTTACTGAAGCGGCTGGGGAGGGAGTGAGTGCATCTACCGAGCATCCAGGGGTCAACAATGGTGTTAAGGCTGCAGGGCAGGGGGTCTCTGGGGGGGGGGGGAGGGCGTGAGGGGAAGTAGGAGGGAGGGGAGTAGGGAGGAGGGGGGGGAAGCAGGAGAGGAGAAGCCGGTCGGGGGCGCGAGGAAGGGCAGGCACAGGGTCGCGGGTATTAGCCTCCGGGTCTTCTCAGATCTGCGCCTTGAATGATTTGGGGTAACGGAGCGTGGCGGACGAGCCGGCGCGAGGCGGCGACTGGGAAGTGCATTATCATACATTAGCGAGCCTGTGGGGCACTTCACAAGGCATCCGCCGCATGGGGAAAGCACAGGCCTGCGTTTGGAGGGTGCGCAGGGCCGCGCGCTTCTGCTCGGGTGGGCTGCGAGACATGTTTTTGCCTTTGTGCAGGCGATTGAGGAAGAGGAGAACCAAGGCTGGTGCTCATGGCGAGGTTTAAGCGTGACTGAAAGATGAATGGTGGATGAGTGTTGACCACCCAATAGCCAAATACTTTCTGCTGCTCTCTCTGTCTCTGTCTCTGAAATGGTCTTACACAGGGACAGGTGTCATTTGTGAGAAGGCAGGCAGGTATTATCGTGGATTCATTGCGTCTCCTTGACAGCACAGTATATAGTGTCTGTGCGCATGTGAGCTCATGTTAATGCATGTTAATGCATTGGGGTCTCCCCAGACCCCTGGCCGATCTCTGCGCCTCGCTGGCTCATGGGTAATTAGGGCGTTTCGAGGTGGGGGGTAAAGGTTGCTGCCCTCCCAACAGGCTGGATCATGAGCCTAATTGGACAGTTTGTAGGTCCCCCTTCCACTGAGCAGGAGAGCTTGAACAATGGGAAGAGTTTACAACTGACCTCTCCTGGGAGGACAGTGAACTGAGCGAGCAAGAGACAGGGACAGAGAGAGCATGAGAGAGAGAGACAGGCAGAGACAATGAGAGAGAGAGAGAGAGACAGCGAGAGAGAGATGGGGATTGGGCCAAAGTATTTTTATCCAATGTTTTGCCCACCACAGTGCACAAACAAAGGAGTAATCTTCTATTTTGTACTTCTGAATACGACTTCCAGAGTTGTGTTTGGAGGTAGACAGGTTGAAAGAGAGAGAGAGGAGACCGAGACAGTAAGAGAGACAGGTTTGCTCGAGGGCTTTCGTGAGTCTGGTGCGTGGAGCATTGGTTCTGATGATATCAGTCAGTAGAATAGAGAGGAGCTCTATCCATCCTCACCTCTGACCCTGTCTCCCCCTTTTCCAAGCTCACAGCCCGGAGGGAAAGAATGAGAGAGCATGAGGCAGCGAGAGAGAGAGAGAGAGAGAGAGAGAGAGAGAGAGAGAGACAGAGAGTGGAGATGATGAGCGGGGAGAGAGAGAGTCTGAAAGATAACTGATGATTAGGAAGTCAGATCCGACGAGCGATGAAAGACAAAGACAAAAAAAACAAGAAGGGGGGTTGCAAGGGAGGGTGGAAATGAAATGAGAGGAGGGAAAGCGAGAACGAGAGTGAAATAAAGAGGGAGAGTTGCCTGATAGGAGCACCAGAGAGAGGGAAAGAGAGAGAGAGAGAGACAGAGAGAGAGAGGCGCCTCCCAGTGGAGACAGTCCCACTACACCTCATTTGATGAAGTCGGCAGAGGGGTGGCATAGACCATTGTACTATCTCCTTCCGTGCCCCTCGACAACACGCCAATTCCCATTCCTCATCGTCTCAGCCGCGCTGCCACGCCGCAAAGCAATTGTTTTACGCCGTTAAGATCTTGACGCGATATCCGCTGCGCGTCCCTGCGCGACCGCCACGCGGTGGCTACATCCAAAGTCAGGCGATCAGCTAGCGTGCAAGGCTAGCCGGCAGTCTTTTTGCGCGTGGTATACTGGCCACAGCGAAAGCCTTGAATCACTCTTTTGACGAGACAGAGGGGAGTTTGTCTAGGCGTCGAGTCATTGTTCTAGTCTCGTTTAGAATCGAGTGGCTGCACGCTCCCGTCAACGGTCTGCGATGGCTGTAAAATGCCGACCCCCCACCTCCCGGGCCAGCCTGCGCAGACAACCCTGTCCACTCCCCATGACCTCATGCCCACCCCCCCACCCACCCCCACCCCCC